>JALLBJ010000509.1:0-19288 GCA_036940105.1 Skeletonema potamos | reverse complement strand
CTTACCTACAACTCAAAGACATTACAGCCCTCACTTCTCCGAAGCTTGGATTATTACCGAATATTATTAGATAAGTAGTAGACGCAAGGTTGGAATAATCTCCACTACTCTCTAGAAGTGCATATAGTACACCATGGTGGTCGTGAAGTTGCCACGACCACTAGCCATCGCAATCATTGTTGTTGCAGTTGTCTTTTGCACTATTGCAAAATTTGACTCCCCACCAGAACCTAGCACCACTAGCAGCTATAAAACGAATGTAGCACAATCCTCATTTTTGTCTGCCGATGAAGTGGCACCGATAATTATTGCCTCGAAGAATAAGACAAAGGCAACAATTTGGCATTATCCGTCTCAATGCAAGATTTGTGTGAGATTGGATTATAATTGGTGTCCTCATCCGGATTTGCTTGGGAGAATCTCGGGCAGCTCACTTGCTGTTCTTGACGATTGGAGGAAGATCCAATCTCGGAACATTATACACCACGAAAATGGTACCATTTGGGATACAGCATACTGTGGATCATATAAAAATGCATGGCTACCACCAGGGAAATACAACTTGGAAATTATTGTTGTTGTTTGTTCTAGCTTTGGGTTGACTTCACCAATGAGAATAATCAATTTCACAAAATGGCTTGATTATGACTTCAAAAACGATTGCTTGGAAGACCCACAGAACAGCCAAATCACATTGAGCTCATCATCATTAACTGTTGAATCAGAAATAAGCAGGGTTCCTGAAGACAACAGAGAAAAATTGCTGAAAGGGCATTGGAATATGGATAAACGTCGTGATACTCATTTCAAGGAGCCCATGAGTACTAGGTACCAGCCGCAGAATTGTCGAGGTCAGCAAGCAAAGCTTGAACGATGCACATCACCAATGAATAATAGTCATTTTGAAGCATTAACCTTTGAGTGGAGGAACAATACATTTTTGGAAGAACTTAAACATTACCAATTAGACTTGGGATTCGATCTTAAACTGGGACAGGCGGTTGCGGAAGCAGTTAAAAACATTGAAATGTTTGCACACGGTGGGAGTGGACTGGATGTTGATTCAAGCAAGAGGATCAAGGGAGTGACAGACGAATACAAGATTTGTATTGTGGGACATTCACATGCATACCATCTAGTTTATGCCTTCTGGTGGATTAACCTGGGTCATCGTTTCATCTGGGCACCAGCACAATTTCCAAGTGAACTCACCACCAACTTCTTTGAGCAGTACTATCATACTCGCAACTGTACTAAGTTTGTTATTGGTGTTGGTCAATGGCCAGCAGGTTGGCCAGGTGGAGCTCCTTATTTATTCAAGCAATGGAAAGATGAAATGACAAGTGTTGTGACAAATGCAGAAATATTCAAGATTAATGGTGACATCGAATTGTTATTGAGGTCAATACACCACAATCCAATCGGAGACATGATTGGGGCATGCCAACCAAAAGACTGGCGGTCGCCCACAGTTATTGATAGTTACAATTACATCCTCGAAAAACTTGTTTTGGATATGAATAATTCAAGAGTTCGCTATCTTGACACCTTATTCATTACTAAACCAGTGTGGGATTCAGCATACGATTGGTGTCATCTCCATCACAACGTCTCATTAGTTGAAGCTTCCTATATTGCACATGCCCTTTTGGTTTGACTGCACTACGTGGTCGTTCTGAAGACTTCTGAACCTGCAGTCATCTTTTATTGCTTTATGAGCCCGGGAAAAAAGATGCCTTGAAATGCTGCAATGGACCGATACATAACCATCTCACCATACGTGCAGAAAATCGAGCGTCAGGTGCATTCCATCTGGAGGATTCAATTTCCTTTGATGGGATACTGAACACACTTCGGAATGTGCGAGAATTTGGGGGAGGAACGGGGTGCAGCTACATTGTAATAATAGAGAATGCCCGTTCCACGGAGACAAGTAATTGTACGTAAAGATCGCGACATCACACAGATCAAATGATGGACTAAATATTATGTATACACAGACATAAAATACGGGTTTTCTTCATCCCGAACCTCACTTATGCGCGTTCCCTCCTCATTCTTACTTCCCAAACAATTTGAAGAAACCTCCCACACGACTTCCAAACGATTTTTTCTTTGGCGGCTCTGGTTCAGGCTTCTTGAATCCCCTCGTAATTGCTGTTCTCGTCTCTTCAACTGAAGCATTAGGACCAAGCGGGCTTCTTGTCATTTCACGTCGTTCCTTGTAGAAATTGGGACTGCGATACTCGCCATCTCCGTTCCTTGCCACCTCCGCAGACGATCCGGCTGAAACGGCCGTGAAAACTGGTTCATTTTCCTTCATCTCACGGAAGTCACAAGCCAGGACTGTAATGCTTACTTCCTCACCCATATCTGGATCGATCAATGCCCCAAAGATAATGTTGGCATCTTCGTGAGCATTCTCGTAAATAACCTCCGATGCAGCATTGATTTCACTCAATCCAAGATCGGCACCCCCCACGACGTTGAAGACGATCCTTTTCGCTTCACTAATTGGAAAGTCCAACAGAGGACTTGATATTGCCGCAACGGCGGCGTCAGTGGCCCTGGTTTTGCCCACGCCGGTTCCCACTCCCATTAATGCCGTTCCTGCATCCTTCATGACAGCCCGAACATCGGCAAAGTCAACATTTACCAGTCCAGTCTTGATAATGATTTCCGATATCCCAACCACGCCCTGGCGTAAAATATCGTCTGCTACCAAAAAGGCGTCAGTAACAGGAGTGTTCTCGGGAACGATCCTCAGTAATTTATCATTACTAACCACGATGAGGGTATCAACATGCTTCCTCAATTCCAAAATAGCCTCCTCAGCTTGCTTCATACGCTTTTTACCCTCAAACGCAAATGGCTTCGTCACCACCCCAACGGTGAGACATCCTTCATCTCTCGCAATTTCTGCAACGACCGGTCCGGCGCCACTTCCTGTACCCCCACCCATACCCGCCGTGATAAATATCATATCAGCTCCGGAACATATCTGTTTCAACTCTTTTATATTTTCCTCTGCACTTTGTTTCCCCACCGTGGGTATTCCACCAGCACCAAGACCACGTGTGAGTGACCGTCCAATATTAAGGACGTTGGGTGCGAGGGATTTGGCAAGGGCTTGGGCATCTGTATTTATGGCCCAGAACGAAACTCCGTCGATACGGGTTTGAATCATGCGATTTACAGCGTTACCCCCACCACCTCCAATACCTAGAACCTGAGAATAAAATAGAAATAGTCATGTTGAATAATATCATTGCAATGCAAAGGTCAGGAAAAGGTGAGAAAAAAGTTTGACACAAAGCGATCACTTCAATGCATACGAAGTAAATCAAACGAGAACAACTATTGCAGCTCTAAAACAAAGCCATAAACGATAAATTCAACAGTCTGATCCAAGCAATAGATAATACAACAGTACATATTGTATTCCACCACGCATATTATTTCATCATCTCACCTTGATTACACATGGATTCGCACCCCCCTCGGGCATGATCACACCACCCTGCGTATACATCCCTCTACTACTGCTTTTGGAAGCAGTAGCATCATTACTCATGAGATCATCTAGAATATCATCATCGTCATAATTAGCAGAGAGGAGTCGTGATGACGATGCCATCGTTTGCCATTGCCGTACTAGTGGCGCACCATTATTATTATTTTGCGGAGTACTTCTCCTACCTCTACGCAGTGTCAGTGATGATGACGACGTCGGCCGGCACAAAGGCATTTTGCCACATAAAGAAAACGATGATACAATTGTTAAATTTGTTAATAGTAGACATAGCTGTATTAATAGGCGTATTGGTGTCTGATGACGTGAAGATAATTGGGACGGCATTATTTTTCTTCGTGATTTTTGTGAGTGTGTTGTGTATCTTTTTTGTGCTTCTGTCGCTGAGTATATGATTGATATTCGGTAATTCCTGTATGATGATAAAATAATAATAATAGGAAGCTTGCTGCAGACGCATGGGGGTTTGTTGTTTTTGGCTTAGGGTGACAACATTTCGCTCACATACGCCAACTCCAACTCATAATCGTCAAAACTAAAAAAATAAAGATGTTTATTTTTTATGCAGGAGAGGCAGCGGATAGAGAGGAGAGAGCTGCTGGCAGAAAAGGGAAAAGGAAACGAAACCACTTTGACAATACTTTTCTTATTCTTAGCTGCCAAGCAATGGCAACGTTGCGGTACAAAAGAGATTTAGAGAGAGGTTGGATATAATTTGCTTCTCTTCCGTATTTCTTTCTGAGCAGCAGTCTCAACTGGAGGTAGTACTACATCGTAATAAATACTGAACGGAAAGCAGCGTTCGCTGTCAGAATTTTCGTCGACGCATGATATTGATTCAGAAGCACAGTTGGATTCCTTATGACCCTACCTACCTGCCTTAGTAGTTAAAACAAAAATGCGCCACTAGCCTGTGCCGGTGCTTACGTACATTAGATTACTCAATTTATATTACCGTGCGTGAAAAGATGTTCCCTTCTCACTTTGCTTGACTCCCTAAAACTTTAAAGAAGGAAGAGAACTTCTCTCCAGATGCCTTGCCTGCCAAGCCACCAATCTTCGAAGCGATATCCCTTGGATCTCTACCTACAGTACCAGCATCACGAGCTTTTGCCTCTGACTCATCAAAGCTGGGGTATACTATGGGAAAGAAGGGCGATGATAGCTTATTCCCGTCTTCAAGTCCATGCCGACCCAAGTCGGAAAGAACTCCACCAGTACCACGCTTATCATGGTACAAACTTCCGGCTTTGGCAACAGTACCCCCAAGAACCCGACGGTACGATGTCCAAATACCATCGCTCGGTCCATCTACCTTATGAATCGTTTTCGGATGCCAAATCAACATGTCCCCAGGCATTGTTCGAAACTCCAGCAGCTTATCCTTGTACTCCTCCAAACCTTTCTGTTCAATATCCACAAAAACAGCTTGCTCATCTACGATTGTATTGCGATGAGATCCCTTGAGGTAGACTGGTGCTCCGTAGGTGGCCGGAGTTTCATCCATAGTGATCCAAAATCGGATGCCCTCATCCCATGTAATAGGGCCGTTCTGATTGTCTTGATGCCATTTGAAACCCTTGTTTGGGTTAACCATGAGGAGATCGGTGGAAACACGGATTTCATCTGTCCTTCCGGCTTGGGCTAGGACATGTCCCATGGCAGAGTGGTAGTAGAAATCGGCAAAGGCC
Organism: Skeletonema potamos; assembly: GCA_036940105.1. Lineage (NCBI taxonomy): Eukaryota > Bacillariophyta > Thalassiosirophyceae > Thalassiosirales > Thalassiosiraceae > Skeletonema > Skeletonema potamos. Next base: position 14,065 of record JALLBJ010000509.1, on the reverse strand, counting down.
TTGTTCGTTTGCCATATGTTACGTTGGATGTAGTCATATAACTTCGAGGCTGTGCCGGCAAAGGCCCAAAAGTGAGGATTTGAGACCTGATAACCAGTAGCCGCGCGAAGGTATTCCACCCAATCTTCATCAAAGACACCCTTAATGTGAACAACACCATCTCTCTCCAGTGTTTGGATCTGCTCCTCGGTGAGTTGGTACTTCTCAGGCGCTGTAACACGAGCTTCTATCCCATGTGGGAGGGTTAGACCCGGATCTTGCAGACCGAAGTTGTATTCCCACAATGCTGGTTCTTTTAGAATCCTCTCGCGTTTGATTCCGCTCTGTGGTTGCTGAACCGGCGCCACAGACGTATTACTACTACTAGTTTGTGTCGCCGATGGCGCAGAGGTATCTACCGCATCCGCAGCCCGAGTGGATAGTTTCACCTGGATTGAAGACATTATTCTGCTTTTCTCTGAAGTTTGTGGGGCAAATGCTGTTGCTTGAGCGACAAGCAGTAATAGTGATAACGCCACAGAAAATTTCGTCATGGTTGAAAAATTTAGATATGAAGATAAACTCTATTTTGATTGATTGTGTGCAGCTGCTATATTATATTGCGCAGAAAATAAAATCTATTACTCAACAATTGTTTTGGGGTAGTGTAGTGTCCTTTCTACCTAAAGAAATACTCGTCGACGTCGACATGGAGGTTTGGGTTGGAAACAGCAGGATATTTTGCTTTGTGGAACCTCAAGTGAATCTACGGGTTCAAGTTGTCTCACCACCTAAGCTTCCCGCCAACGCACAAATCCTATTGGGGAGTGCGGATAGATGGACCCGGAGCCCTGCTGGCTTGTGTCAAACGGTGTCTCTCCATAATAGATAGATCTCGCGATCTTTGCAGATTCAACTTCACCTGTGGGCTGCGGAGGAACTCTTAGAAAAACTACAATACGAGGGACAGGCCATCATCGATTTGCGTTTGGCGTTGCGAGATGAAAGCAACAAGCTCACTTTCCGAAAACTCGCAACAAATACAATGTAAGAATCCTGAAGGTTCACCCGTGTGGGTGGGGTTGTTGCTTCAAATGGTCTTGGAACGACAGGATAGGCCAAGTGTACACGATGGCGAGCAGCTGATATGTATAGCTCTTGATTTGGTGTTTTTAAACGTATGCAACCTAACAATTATCCCCTTTTCTCAATTATTCCTCCAACCACAGTCAAAATGAAGTCTGCCATCATCGCCGCCCTTATCGGCTCTGCCGCCGCTTTCGCCCCTGCCCAAACCGGCAAGGCCACCACCGCTCTTAACGCCTTCGAGAACGAGCTCGGAGCCCAGCCCCCTCTTGGCTTCTTCGATCCTTTGGGACTGCTCGATGAAGCTGGCCAGGGCCGTTTCGACCGTCTCCGTTTCGTTGAGCTCAAGCACGGACGTATCTGCCAACTTGCCTTCCTCGGACAAATCACCACCCGTGCCGGAGTTCGTCTTCCTGGAGATATCTCCCTCGATGGAACCAAGTTCTCTGATATCGGAGAGGGATGGGCTGGCTCCTTCCAGGTTCCTACTGACGGAGCCCTTCAAATCCTTTTCTTCATCGGATTCCTTGAGCTTTTCGTCATGAAGGATGTTACCGGAGAGAACGAGTTCGTTGGTGACTTCCGTAACGGCTTCATTGATTTCGGATGGGATAAGTTGGATGAGGCGACCAAGCTTAAGAAACGTGCCATCGAGCTTAACAACGGACGTGCCGCTATGATGGGAGTGCTTGGACTTATGGTTCACGAGCAACTCGGAGGATCCCTCCCAATTGTTGGTGAGATGTAAGCAGTCTTATATTGATCACCCCTTTTAGATGGATCTAAGTTTGCTCGATATAATACAATTTCATTAACACAACACCAGCGTGGAAGTACAGGAGGCTAAATTAATTGTACAGCTGCTTCATCACGTTTGCTTATTTAAGTACTCGCCAAATGCGATTGTTTAAAGTGTCTTCGTTATCACTTGTGTAGGTACCATCACTATTGTTTCGTTCCAGACATCATGTGACTGTGATTCTGATGAAAAGTGTTTCAGAAGTAGTGCATGTCCATCTTTTTGACTTTTGACTCTATTTTGGTAGAACAAGTCGAAAATTACTTTTGGGTCACTCACATGGAACACGTTGTAAAGTACTTGTATGCGTAGATGAGAAAGGCACGAAAAAGGATAGATGCATAGAATTGCGTAGAAACACCAACCAGTCTGGAAAATTGTAGAGGAAAACACCTGCTATTGCATCGAGATATGCTTGACAACAAGCAAATTAGGAGCTCTCAGTTCAAAGTTATGTTATTGAGCTTTGCTGCACATGTGCAATCATTCTTGGACTGGTAGACTCATTGTTTCAAGAGCAGTCTGATTGGTGCCATTGAGTCGTTGGGACAAACTATCCCTGATCCTCTATGTCCCAGCCGCACCACATTCAGTGATCATGTTCTGAAGCAAAAGCCGCAAGTTCCGCATCTATTGTATCACGAATCATACTCGCACTGTCACTTGGATCGATGTCGATGCTTTCTCCATCTTTTAAGGCAAAAAGTTGTGGATGAATCCATACATCCTCCTCCATTATTTGGCCGTAGTATGTCTGGTATTGATCTGCCCCCTTGTGAAAACAATCATAATCCTCAATGATTATTCGTATTCGGAGTGGGAGTGATGAAGGTTTCACTTCGATAGAAACAAATCCAGACTCAGCAGATGACACGAGACGAGCTGCCCCATGACCGTTGCCATCTACCACGACAAAACTAATCCTTGATAACTCATTTTGAATCCATGCTGTGTGTGAGTTAAGTTGGAGAAGAGGCTTGTGATGTTTCATCGGGAATGCAAGACGCAGCATCAAGCTCTTTGATGACTCTCCCTGTAGCAAAATGTCCGTTGTTCCATCACGACTCCAGACCGAACGTGAGAAATCTCCTTCAATTGTCATCGTCGCCACTTCCTCATTCATTGAACAAGTAGTAGTGAATGAAGATTCATTTGAACTGCTGGATTTGACTTTCTTAGATGCCAATCCCTCACCTCCCATCTCCCACCAAGATTCTACTGCGGGAGAACGAATTAAGCCCGCATTATCAACACATGCTTCTCGCGACAACGCGATGGGTTTTATCACCTGCTGCTCATGATTCCATCCTAAACCATACTTACGAGCGTGAGCCCAACGGCAAAGCCGACAATTGTTTCTTCCTAAGACAGGCAGGTGCTTCTCCAGGAAAGACTTCGGTAGAGGCTCTTTTCTCCACACATGATATGAATTGTAGAGAGTTTCATCATTCGCCACTTTAATCAAATACCCGGCCAGCTCCTGTGTCGTTGAGAAGTCATTCACGTTGATAAATGAGTGGTTAGGGAAAAAATGCTCACCAATGTTTGGCGCCCCAAGGTAAACTGGGACAGTACCAGACTGCAGAGTAAGCCATAACTTCTCAGTGATGTAGTCGTCTGTGTTTTGATTTTCGAATGCCAAATGGAATAGGTACCTCCGCATAATCTCACTCTTAGACGCACTTGCCATCACACCTTCGGGAGGCTCTGCATTGTGCAAACATCCAGAGAGAGAATCTACTCGAAAAGCTGCCTCTATTATTTCCTTGACCATCGTTTCACGGTAGTTATTTGATCTACAGTTTCTCGCTAGGAAGCTAGCGCCCTTGATGGCAGTGGCATAGTTCACTGGAGGAAACTTATCAGCAGGAATCCCGACTGTGAGTAACTCGATTGCATCATCATATGTCCGAGGTATCTCTGATTTGAAAGAGGTCGTGCCGTAGAATTCCTGGGAAACAATAGGACAAAAGAGTGATTGTGTGGCACATTAGATGAACAAGAAGACATTTTATTGAAAAAAGATAGACAAAAATACCCCCTGTGAACTCACATTTCGTTTCCAAGCATTTTCATCTACTTTCACTGGAAATTTTTTCTTGGACAGGGACAATGAATATGATGAATGAAGGCACGGGTGAGGAGAATTCGTAGAAACAATCCAGAACTAGAATGACATTGCACGTACCTCTCCCTCAATTGAAAATGTAAACAACCAATCAGTTGTTATTATTGATAAACACTAAGGTGTTTGGGAAACCTGTGATTGAACGGCAGANTGGCTTCTTCGATCCTTTGGGATTGCTCGATGATGCTGACCAAGAGCGCTTCGACCGTCTCCGTTACGTCGAACTCAAGCATGGACGTATCTCCCAGCTTGCCTTCCTCGGACAAATCACCACCCGTGCCGGATTCCGTCTCCCTGGAGACATTGACTACTCCGGAACCTCCTTCAGTGACATCGGAGAGGGATGGGCTGGCTCTCTCCAGGTTCCTGTAGCCGGAGCCCTCCAAATCCTTGCCTTCGTTGGATTCCTTGAGCTTGGTGTCATGAAGGACATTGAGGGAACTGGAAATGAACACGTTGGTGACTTCCGTAACGGCGCCCTTGACTTCGGCTGGGACACCTTCGATGAAGAGACCAAGCTCTCCAAGCGTGCCATTGAGTTGAATAACGGACGTGCCGCTATGATGGGTATCCTTGGACTTATGGTTCACGAACAACTCGGAGGATCCGTGCCAATTGTTGGTGAGCTCTAAATGAGCAGCTTTCCTCGTTGGAACTCCATGGTCCGACCCCCGAGCCAACCCAAGTCGACTTGATCCAGTCATGAAATGCTTGGTGCCTGAGAATGGTGACACAAGATGTCCTTCTCTTCTATAGATGCAACGCCATAAGAAGTATGATTGGCCACTCCAAATCATTAATTGCAAGACTTTGAAAGATTTGCACATGTTGTGGGCAATATTAACTGTATAATAACTCTCTAGGAAAAGTGTTGAATCTGTAATATCATAAGATGCTGTGTTACCTACTGTTAATGAGAAGAAAACTACTAATCCGCCCATCCACGGACAAGACTTAACAGCTCAGCTCATTGAGAGTACTGTCGCCCGAAGGTCACCTATCAATTCATCACAAACACTAGCCCTTACTCTTCGAAGGCGTGCAGCCAAAGCCTCTGGTGAGTAAAAGCGCATTGCATCATCATTTGCATATGCAAACAAAGGAGGAAGTTCCTGCCACATTGCCTCAGTCACATCATCAGCATCAGCACCATCACACAGTCGTTGCCAATGTCCAGGAGGTGCTACTCCAAAGCTTCTTCTCTTATCATCATCCGGTCCACGCTTGAGCTTGGGCTCCCATTCCTTTGAAAAATTTCGAAGCCACTCGATTGCGGCTCTTTTGGATTCTTCGTCTTCAGTATTGTCTGATGATTCTCCCTGCAGCTCATCAATAAGCTGATGGAGCGCTACACGAGTACAAAACCGGGCAACTATTCTACTGTTTTGGACATGCAAGGGAGTTCCTTGATCATCACCTTCTCCACCTGCTACGATTTGCCTCTCACACCAAAAGTTTTGGTACGCTGCAGCGGCAGTTTGTATTTGAGGAGGAGAGTTAAAAAGCTGCACACGTTTTCGATCTTCCTCTGCTATTTCGAGCAAAACTGGCACCCATTCACTCTCCAAACTTCGTGCCACTGTTCGCAACGTCTGCGATATCTTGGACGGCATGATCGTTTCCTCGTACGTCCGCCCAACTGCTTGAGATGCTAAGTATGGATTTCGTTGTTGCTGAGCACTCAGCCGTGGCGGAGCAAGTTGGACTGTGATTGAAAAAGAGGGAGACTGCTCGAGCTGTTCTAGATAATATTTCCAACCCCCGTTGCACCGAAGGCCATCAAGCTCGTTGAAACGACCCTTGTCATCAAGATGTCCATGGTTTAAGAATTCACGCATCCAGACATAAGTAGGTTCATCACGTAGATCTGCCAGATAGTAGAGCTGAGTCTGAATTGCTCTTTGCATAAGAAGATTAGATATTGCGTGTTTACCAGTTTGTTGTGGTCTTGGCCTAGACGAATGGAACGCTTCAACTGCTGCTGTTGCAGTGACCGCTGAACGAGAAGTATTCATCATCTCAGCTGCATAGGCATCTGTTAGTGTCGTGCTTCCGCTGCTGCTACTTTTAGAATTTGCTTCTGCAGCTTCGGCAAGAGCAGCTTGAAGTTGAGCTGTGAAGGCATCCATTCCGCCATCCTTGATAGCTTCAAGCAATGTTTTGCAACGATCATTCCAAGTTGATGCGTTTCTTCCGTATGATGCACGGCGACTGTTGATCGTTTGGAAGGCCAATGTTGGTGTTGATCCAACAAAAGCAAGTACAAAGAACGCGAGGAAAGTCATCACACGTGCACGTAGGAAGACATATGAGATGGAAGAAGAAATGCTATTTCTACATTTTTGTGAAGAAGAGCAGCGCTATTGGCTATTTGCTGAAAACTGCCATTCGGGGAACAACAGATCAGGGCTCGTGTACACTTATTTTAGTCTTTGTCTTTGGGTTCATTTTATTGCGGGAACCTACTTACCAATATTATTATTATGACACTTTTTTATATATCTAGAGTACGTACGTACAATTCTCACTTTTCACCCATGTCCAAGAAATCATAGGGAGACGGGGACCGCACTTGTTGGCTTCCCACCCACGCTTTTCCTCGGTTCTAGCGAAGCGTATCGCTCTAAGTAGTTAGGCGCTTTCCTACTTCGCGTACACTTCCCGTTCAGGGGAGCACCTTTCGTAAAGATCGAAGCGCGTCATCACCGGCTCTTCGAATCTTTCCAAAAGGTAAAGAGCAAAGACGATCATGCCTCATTGTTCATAGATGTTGGCATTGCCAACATCAACTAAACTACTCAGCAATTGCCTTTGCTCGTCGTGGGGCTACTTAGGAGACCAGAGATTCACATAATAAGATGTGCGATGAAAAAATAATGTGCTCAGATGAGCGATGAAACTCACAGAATCAGCGATCAGCGACGAAACGAAAAGGAGGTTCTCATAAAAACTTTTGGATTGGAATTAGTCTCTCCGAAATTCGTTACTTAAGTAGTAATTCCCACGTAAGATTAAATTCAAATGGGAGGTTTCTTCAATTTTCAATTGAACCCCTCTGCACACTGCACGAGCTGTTGCTCTGTGAAGTTAGTACCGCAGCAGCATAAAATGTAGAGCGAACCTAACACTCTAAACTAAGACCGTTCAGTTGGCAGTTGGGGTTTGCAGGCATATTTTTTGATACGATCATATACTCATAAGTAGGTGTCAAAAACAAGATAATTGGAGAGACCTATGTAGTTGAGAAGAAGCCTCACCTACGCCGTCTCTCGACTCTCGACGCTCTTGCAAATCATTAAAAAATCTTCATCTACAGGTATAATACAAAACGAAGCAATGAAGAACCACCTCTATCCTCAACCCCACCAAGCCTTAAACGGGAGCTTTGACGATTACGATTCGGTTATCGGTAATGAGTTCTCCGTAAACAGCACCGGCGCCAGGAGTGGCGCTGGTGTCAGCAACAATAGCGATGATATGGATGACATGAGTTCCCTCGGTAACAGTCATCTTGGACCCAACTCGGCAGCCAATAGTCCCGCTAGGACGAATCTCGCGGCAGCAACCCAACCACATGTCCCCATGACTCCACTGTCTAGTGGAAGTCCTGAGAGCGATGCACTTTACGTAGGCGACGTATCGGTCATCTTGGGATCAGTGGACGGTGGCAGAATTCATTACGGCGGTGGAGATGTAGAGTCCATCGGTGGTGACAGCCTTTTAATGGCGTCACCTCCCGCTCGTCAGGCTACTCATTTGGATAGAGATGCGGCAGAATGGAACTCATCCATTACTCATGGATATGATGCAGGCACTTCAAAATATCTTCAATTAGGTCCACTGGGAGACGAGCTTTCGTTTGGTGGAGAGAACGCTGCTAACATCAACCATCCTCAATATACAGGTGGAAGTGATCTTAACGTCGATGCCGACAATGATGACGAGGATGATGATACTGTTGTTGGCTATTTACCACGAGGACGATTTGGTCAATGCCTCCTGATTGGTTCTACTATGTTGGTGGTTTTTGCGTTGGTTGTTGCTGTCGTGGCCATTTTGAACTTGAATTCACTCAGCAACAATGATGCATCGAGGTTCAATATCGATGCAGTGGGTGGTGTCAGTGATGTGGCTGCCACCAACTCGACACCAACAGTGCCTCCTTCAACACTAGCACCAACCGTTCCTGCAACGACAAATAGTCCAACGTCACAGAAGGCGACTGAAGCACCCATTGCATCCATCAGTACAGCATCTCCTTTTAAAGAACCTACGACGGTTGAACCAACGAAGAGTCCAACTGCTGCCACGCCGTCTCCCACCTCAATTGCTCCTTCTAAAGCTCCGACAACAGCCGAACCAACTGCTGCGCCTTCAAAGGCCCCAACAACTGATGCGCCAACTCCTAGTCCAACGGAAGCTGCTCCTCTCAGCACTAGTAGTCCATCCAAAGCACCCACATCAGATGAGCCTACTGCTAGTCCGGTCGGGACGGGATCAACATCAAATGCGACATCATCACCAGTTCCGACGCCGTCATCGCAGTCACTACTCACAACAGGTTCAGACGCCTTTGACTTTCAAGATGTTCATTTCTACCTCGTGTCGGATGATCTATACGTGCGACAAGAATGGAAAAGATATTTCGCAGATTTGGATACCGTTCAGGGACAGTTCTTGATACATGTGGGAAGTGCCACTCCAAGCTCCGATGATTGTCCCGAGGACGCCTATACAAGGACTGAAACATCGTTAAGTTTTAGTCCTCTTGTGGCATTTTCGCTCCCAGGGAATAATGACTACCCGGTAAGTTTTACATGGTGTGCAGATGTATTGAATTCTTTGCATCCTAGTACGGCTCGTTCACCTAACATTGCTATATACACACCCGTTTCGTTTTTGATAATAAAGGATTGCCCGGTTCCCTCTACATCCTGGAATAGATACTCGAAAAATCTCATGAACGTTAACGAAAAGTATTGGAACAGTACTAGTGCATATCAAGTCAAACGGGATCCTGTACGACCAGAAAACTTTGCCTTCATATACAGACGCACCCTGTTTGTTGGATTGAATATGGCGAGCAATGAAGATTCAGTAGAAACAGCTGCAAGACTTGAACAAAATCTTCAATGGGTGAACGACAACGTCGATCCTCATGAGGACAATATTGATGTCATCTTCCTGACCGGTCATGGACGTTCACGGGACCTACCCACCTTCCGGGATGCCATCATTGCAAAGAAGAAAGGTGCATGGAAAAACAAGATGGTCGTTTATGCACGACGAGCAGAAGCGTCGAAACTCTTCGTGGACGTGGAAGGTGTGACGAACCTTCACGAGTTAGCAGTTGGAAAAGGGTACCCTATTACGGATGTTCATCTTGATATCACATCGAAAGACGCGCCGAGGGTCGGATACCGCTATATCGATGGAAGTCCAACCGTGTGACAGTTTTGACGAGGTCATGTGATTTTTGTTTCATAATATATAATCTACGTGACAAGAACTTGTCGCGTCCACCTGAATAAGTGGATCTATGTTGTTTTGATCTCATGTAAGTAGCCGAATGTTTAACAGCTATTAAGATGAAATGAATGTTGTTAAGAAAGACTGGAAGACAAAGGAAAATGCCATTTATTAACATCCCATTTTGTGAGGAAGCTGGGAGGGCAATTTTGATACCGATTCCTAAGTACATGTGCGGCGTGATCTGGAAACTTTTTTTGCCTTGCCTATTATATGCCGAACAACAAACTACAACAAAGCAACAAGTTTGCGACGCCGGCTCCCGTCAGCGGTATCTCCTATAATTGTGAAGAGCAGCTTTCACTACAGAACAAGAACACACCACCAACACAATGCCTAAGGTACATTGCATCAACCGAAAATGGCTGGAGCAGCACAAACTGAAAGCATGTCTGCATCAGGCCGAGAGGATGAGGAGAGAGGTATCATCGCAGGCATCACGTGATGACAAGAATAATGGTGCCTCACAAGCGTCAGATTGCCCAAAATCAAAAGAAGCCTTGCCTCCTTTTGATTATTCCCCAGATTTAGTGAGCCTGGAATCAACCGGCCATTCAGCTAAAAGACGACGATCGACGCAGAGCCATGATAGAAAAAATGCCAGCGTCATCGTTACACCTCAAGACGAGTCATCTGCACCGCATGCCAATGAGTTCAGCGTCATTTCTGACACACCGGCGCAAAGCAGTCGCAAGAGAAAGATGCACTCTTGTGATGCTATCTCCAAGGCGATATCAATAGGGATAGTCCCACAAGATAATGATTTGTAAGTGCAGTGCAATAATTTTCATCTTCATCCCGAATTTTACTTTAACCTGATAAGATCCCTACCCTCATGTTTTGTTTAGCATTGATAATGGCACCAACACTTCAGGCTATCAGAAAGTTCGTGAGTGGTCAAACAGCCGCAGAGATGAATACAGTCTAGCACAAAAGAAGTCTACAGTGCTGTATGAAGTGTTGGGTTTGCTCCGCGGGGTGGGTGGACGAGTTCTACAGAAGAAAAGTTATGGAGAGGATGAATATTGGGTAGAACTTGATGATCAAAAAGCTATTGAGAAAATTCGGTATTACTTCTTTCGAAAAATTCATGAAGATTCACCCACGGTAGATCATGTACTTGGTAGTGAGGTCTTCCCTACTGACGATTCTCGTACGATTCAGCCTAGCATTTGCATTGCATCTGAGAGGGAAGACGTCTCTGAGGTGAATCCAGTCTCAAAAAGGGGAGACGTGACGAAGATTATGAATACTATGATTACTGTAGTGGAATCCATTGCACACAATGACAAGCTCAGTGCACATGTTGACGAAGAGTGGTTGATAGAGGAGAAACAAGTGCAAAAACTCCTCAAAGAAGCATTCAAGGTGGCAAATATCACGGATGACTCTACCAGATGGAAAACTCTCCAAGAGCACTCTGATCAGATCAAAGCTTCATTCATTTGTCATGAGACTTTCCGAGTCTGGTGGAATGACTTTGACAGCAGGACTTGCAGGCTTCCAAAAGTTAGCATCAAAGTAATGACATCATTTTGTAGGCAGCAGCGTATGGCGTCTTATTACAGACAAGATGTGGCGGTGCTTTGTCCGCCTGGGAAATTAGGGCTAGTTCTCGATACGGTCACATCGCGTACACCCTCAGCGGTTGTGGTAGGGAAGCTACGAATATCTAGTGCCATGGCGAATCAGATTTGTCCAGGCGACCGAATTGTTGCAATCGATGATGAAGACGTAAGTCAAATGAGCGTGCAAGAGGTATCATCAATCATGGCAAAAAAGAAAGACGACGACAAGGTACTGGTGATCAAGCCAAGCCTCGTCAGCACGATGGGATTCACAAATTCTCAGACTCAGATCATCCCTCTTTCCTTTCAATCGAACGTGGAGATTATGATATTCACCTACGTGAAAGCACACATCACATCAAATCGATTGCGATACAACGAAGTTCGGGTCCTCCTTCAACTTCCACCCTACATTCTTTGCGAGACAGTAGGTGGCAAGCTCTGTGAACTTCGTGCAAAATTTGGCTCAAACTTCGATGGAGCATGGTCCTCTGTGATACCCAAAGTCGCCAACTGGTGGGTATTCGTTGTTGACAGCAAACGCCACCGAATCTTTGATGTTTCTACTTTGATTAAGGCTTCCTTCCCAACCGTGTCTGACTCAACAACTTCATCTACTCTTGATAGCATAGGCTTCAGCAAGATACAGGAAATCTGTGAGTGTTTCAAGACGTACATCACTACAAATGAAATGTTGTACAACGATGTTCTTGATTTGCTTCATTTACGTCCATCATCTGTGCTAGAAAGAATTGGTCGCAAATTGAGTGAACTAAACAACGAGATGGGCTCGAACATCTTTGGATTTGCCTTGTCGCGAGCCAAGAAACACGTCCTCTATTGGTTCGTGTCTACGAGTGAGTCTGTCTTTGCCAAAATTGACAGGAACGGTGCTGAACACACTTTGGAAGCCATCGTTGACGATAAAGTTGTCCGGGTAAAAGTGACACAAAATTTGTCCCTAGAGTGCAAACTTACTCGCAATCGAAAGAAGCGAATTGGCCCCGACGACGAACACAAGATTGCACAGGTCATGGCAAACGCTGCATCTCTGCCTCATTCAACGCTTATTGCGATAAGAAAGTTTATTGTCAATGCGGAGTTGACAGCGCTCGTCTTGCGCCTCGATGGAGTGAAAATTCTTGCCAATACCATGAAGGCTCATTCCGATTATAGCAACATCCAGGCAGAGGCTCTTTTGACTCTTAGTCAAATCGTGTGGTCAAGTCCAGCTGCTAGCACACAGATGGTCAATGAAGGTTGTTTGCAGCTTGCGATCAATGCCATGGAAAGGCATGTCTCTCATTCAAAGTTGCAACAAATGGCATGTGGTCTTTTCGTAGCGCTATCTTACGATAAGGCATGTTGCCAAGCCATGCTTCAATCTGACGTCATATCATCAGTCCTGAAATCAATCAGGAGACGCGTGAAGTCTAAAGCAAGAGAACCGGGGGCAAAAGTGTTGGCTTCGGGATTTTTGTTCTTGCAAAACATGGCTGCCATTTCGCTGGATAGTGTTGCGAGGGCAGTATTTAGCGAGAGTAACATTCTCTCCACACTTTTGCAGACCATACAAACCAACGCTTCAAACGCCAAACCCTCTGACCTTTTGATTTCTTCGTTCGGTCTACTGTCAAACCTTGCTCTACACACTGATGGAAACAATCGAATTACAGACGCACGAGGTGCAGAAATCATACAGGATAAGCTTGTAACAATCAAAAGTGCTCAACTTTTGAAAGTTGCATTGACGACTCTCCTCAATCTATCTCTCAATGCTGCAGTAGCTACGACGCTCTCTGAAAATGGCTGCGCATATGCGGTCATTTCTGTTGCTCGTGCCTCTAAGGACAATCCCGATCTCCTTCTCATCTCTCTTAGCTTGCTGGACAAGCTGATTGATACGGAAGTTGAAAACGCAGTGGCATCAGGTGCCGAAGCTATCGCGCTGGCTGCTATTGGCGGCCATCCAAGCAATAACGAACTTTGCTTGGTTGCTATTTCTTTGCTGAAAAAAGTCTCTGAGTAGGATTATCGATCAGCAAAGTTCAGCGACGTGAAAGCAATAGAAGAGAAAATGCTGTCTGCAAATGTACCTGGTGGTCTACAGAAGCTGCACTTTGTTATCTGATAGTAGTGATAGATTATGCATATACAACAATATTTCATGGCAACAGCTTGAATCGACGTCGACGACTCCTTCTGCTACGTGTATTGTATCTGATTTGTTTCTCTCGCTTACTCTATTGCGACCACCTTCAGAGCTGGATCTTCTGACATAAGACGCTTTAGCTATTAGACGGAAAGTGCTCCAAAATTGATTACATTCTACAGTAGCAACAATTTTACTTTGAGCGCATCTTTCTTACGGAAGCATTAGTCATGCATCAGTCAGAACTCACTGCGTCTGCATGACAACTTTGGTCGACCATTTCATTTTCAACGCCCGCACTTCGAGACGATCCTTCTTGTACAATTGTTATGTTCTCTTGCATTTAGCTTTCATGATAACACTCCATGCGCAACACTTCTGGTCGTCTGGCCATGCAGCCTTTTGACGTTTGGGTGAACAATAGTTGCGTGACCACGTTGAGTGTAATGAAGCATTTTCTTGCGTTCCACCTTCCCACCAGGGAGACAGCAGAGAGGAGAGAGGGAGGAGTGACATTTTTTAGAAGAAAAGAAAGGGAAACGTTTAGTTGCTTACAAATTATCAAACAACAAGAGAGAGCACGTTTTCATTCCAAGAGGAGGCAACTTACAGATTACAGTGTTATCTTTATGACATGGTGTACGATAGTATTAGAATGCTTTTTCCTCTACTCAATATTGAGAAACGATAGGACTTTTGGAATGATAATGCTCATGTCTGCACCGCAATTATTACGGCACTCTGCTCTCCCCTTTTCATCCCCTTCAGAAGGCACATCATTGTTGTCACCGCCAAGCCTGCTCTTCCACAAAGCAAGCTCAAGT
>JALLBJ010000508.1:0-36933 GCA_036940105.1 Skeletonema potamos | reverse complement strand
AGTATCTACCCTTACATACTTATATCTAGGCCACTAATCCGGGAAAGCTCGTACGGAGGACCTCTTCCCGTGTGATAGTGTCTGCGGTGACGGTATGGTAGGTACTTCTACATATGTACTTACTTCGGCACATCATGTCGACGCCACATTTGGAGTTCTGATCTGTCCACTACATACACCATCTATCAACATCAACTTTTTTATGGCACCATTCACGAAGATTTTGGAGATGACGTTAATCAAATGCTGCCTGCTCATATTGATATCAGAGGTGGCAACATCGTTCAGAGTCCCTTTGTCATCTCCTCCACGATATACTTCATTGCGTCGATCTGCCAAGCCGCGCAGTTTGTTGTCGGTGACGCCGACAACTCCGGCTGAAAAATGTTCCTATTCGCCGGATTTTCCATACGAGATTCAGCCTCTACAAAATGTAATAGATAAACTTACTCAAACGAAAAACAATTATGATCATCTAAAGAATGGTTTGTCCGATGAAGAAGCTACACAAGTCCTCGCACAAGTCGGCCCAAATTCTCTACCACCACCTGAGAAAACGTCAATTTGGGAATTATGGCTGCAACAATTCGATGGTGAGTTCCCTTTTAATGCCACAACATTTGTTGCAACAAATTTTGCCATCTTTTATTTCGTCTTTCAAACGACATAAACGTATACCATGGTTTCTGTCACCACTCACCAAACAAACACATTATATGTAGACGGACTAGTAAAAATCCTTGTGGCTATCGCAATTCTAAGTGCAGCGTTCAGCGTATCGGAAATTTGGGATGTTCTAAAGGAGAATTCGGACAGTGTAGAAGTTCAGTCAACAGTACTGCAAAGCTTGGTAGAGCCGGGTATCATAATTGCCATCTTGCTGCTAAACGCCGCGGTGGGGGTTTGGCAGGACTTGTCGGCTAGGTCAAGTTTGGAATCGCTCGAAAAAATGCAACCTCGTCTTGCCACAGTGCTGCGTCGTCAAGGGGACAGTTCATCTACAACTACCTCCTCAGAATGGATTACAGATTACGATGCGACAAAGCTAGTCCCTGGAGATGTAATCAAGGTACGAGTGGGAGATTGTATACCCGCAGATGCGCGTCTTGGATCATTAACTTCTTCGACAATGTATGTTGATGAGAGTTCTTTGACGGGAGAGAGTGTGAGCGTGGGAAAACTGCCACGTGATGAAGGTTTACCTAATGTCGAAAACAATGGAGAAGGGAAGCCAATTCCAATTCAACTCCAGTCAATGATGTTATTTTCTGGAACCTTGGCCACCCGAGGATCGGGAGTTGCGGTAGTTGTTCGAACAGGAACTGAGACTCAAATAGGAAAAATTCAGCGTACTCTTGCCGAGGCTCAAGTTGAGGGAGAAGATCGAAAAACTCCATTGGGTGTGCAGCTCGATGAATTTGGGACGCAACTATCGTATATAATTGGAGGTATATGTCTTGCAGTTTTTCTGGCATCCATTCCACGATTTTCGGATGCAGCTTTCAACAACTGGATAGAGGGTGCCACTTACTATGCCAAAGTTGGAGTAGCTCTGGGTGTGGCGGCGATTCCAGAGGGCCTTCCGGCAGTGATCACTCTCTGTCTGAGCTTGGGTACACGAAGGATGGCTGAAAAGAATGTAATTGTCCGCAAGCTTCCATCAGTTGAAACGTTAGGGTGTACTAGCGTGATTTGTACTGACAAAACTGGTACTCTGACGACAAATCAAATGACTGCAGTATTATTTGTCATAATAGAAGGAGAAGACGATTCAATAAGTATTGTAGAGCACGAGGTAATCGGAAGTTCCTACAATCCAGTTGGATACGTAGAAGGTATTGGACGCGATGAAACACTTTTACTTCCTAATGGGGCAGTGTCAGAAGCCGCCGCAGTTATGGGGTTGTGTAACGATGCACGCTTGATTGGAGTGGATGGCAGCGGAGAAGGAACCACCGCTCAATATATGATCGAAGGCGAGCCCACTGAAGCAGCATTACTGGCTCTATTGGAAAAACTTGCGCCAGAATCTGCAGGAGAGGGCGGCAGCCTGAAATCATCTCAACTAGCATCTGAGTATAGAGTACACCTTACAAGCAGCTGGGATCGCTATGCCACCCTGGAATTCGACAGAAAGCGGAAGAGTATGAGTGTCCTTTGCTCTCGGATAGGCGCAGACTATGAAGACAAGTTACTAGTGAAGGGAGCCCCAAATATGCTTCTTAAACGCTGCACGTTTGTCAAACTACGAGATGGCAGCGTTATACCTCTGTCATCCGATCTACGAGATAAAATTGAATCTACAATTGGTTCAATCGGTAATAAAGCTCTTCGTTGTATAGGTCTTGCTGTCAAAAGAGGAGAATCTCTCGAGCCCCAGCTTCGAAAAGAAGGGAGGAGTTACATCGAACTCCTGAAAGATTCAAGTAAATATGAAATATTTGAGACTGGCTTAACTTTTGTCGGAATCGTAGCCATTAGGGATCCGCCACGTGATGGCGTAGCCGAGAGTATCGACGAATGCAAGCAAGCAGGCATTAGGGTGATCATGATAACTGGAGATGCCAAACAAACAGCCGAGGCTATCGCAAGAGATGTACACATTTTCACCGACCAAGACGATGTGAGCTGTCCAGTATTTGAAGGTCGGGAGTTTTTCGCTCTCCCAGAGTCGCATCAACTCGAGGTGTTGAAGTCGGGCAATCTAGTGATTTGTCGAGCTGAACCTGCTGACAAGCAGAATCTTGTGAAGATGCTGCAGAGTTTAAACGAGATTACCGCGATGACAGGTGATGGTGTCAACGATGCGCCTGCTCTTCAGCAAGCTGATATTGGTGTCGCTATGGGGATCTCTGGCACGGACGTGGCCAAAGAGGCAAGTGATATGATCCTGGTTGACGACAACTTTAGCACCGTAGTCGCTGCTGTTGAAGAAGGGCGAGCGATTTACGCCAACATGCAATCATTCATTAATTTCCTCATTACATGTAACATCGGGGAAGTCGTTGGCGTGTTCCTCGCAACGATTTTGGGCTTTCCGCAGCTGCTGACTCCTTTACACCTCTTATGGGTCAATTTGGTCACTGATGGACCTCCAGCAACTGCCCTTGGTTTTAACCCACCTGATCCTAACTTAATGAACCGAAAGCCTCGATCATCGTCAGAAGAAATAATGACACCAGAAAGCTTGCTTAGATACTCGATCGCTGGTCTCTACATTGGAATATCCACAGTTGGGGTCTATGCCTCCTATTTTTTTGACCGCGGTGTTTCTTTTCATGAGCTTCAATCTTGGAGTACTTGTACTGACTCTTGTAGTATTTACGCCGATCTTGCAGCTCCGCAGACGTTAGCTCTGTCAACACTGGTGACGGTGGAGCTATTGAAAGCTTTGTGCTCTGTTTCAATTGATAGTTCCATATTGACTGTTGCGCCTCAGAAAAATCCTTGGCTTTTACTCGGCGTGTCAGTTCCCTTTGCTTTCAACTTGGCGATCATTTATATACCGGCACTAGAACATAGCTTTGGACTGGTGCCATTGGATAGAAATGACTGGCTCAAGGTAATTGCGTGGTCTTTTCCGATTGTGATCATCGATGAAGCATTGAAGTATACCTTCAAGAAGGATAGGAGCTAAGCACTTTTTCTTCTACTGCCATTGTGACAACGTGTATTTTGTAAATTGATATCTTATATCTAATTATGCAATAATGGTCCCTCTCATGAAGAGATTCGGACGAAAATCCGGAATGAAAGTCCAACTTGTCACCAAGTTCAAACCTCACTCTCGGTATCTCCCCAGTCACTGTCACATTCGGCACCGTCAACACCAGCAAATCTAGCTACTTTTTTACTACTGCTCATGTGAGGTAATCTTGGCGGCCGACTTGGAGTGGACTTGGACCGTTGTTGGTAGCCACTGCGTCTTACATTGATATCGTCCTGCTTAGAATCATACCGACTTGACTGCTTCAATATGGAAGTTGGGCTTCCCTTCCCTCGCCGTGTAGTAGGATTACGAGATTTGACAGGAGAATGTAAAAATCCCTTCATGGCATCCTTCATCCTGGGGGACTCCAACATGCCCGAAATAATGGTGGAAGACATGCCGGAAAGATTTGAGATAAGGTCGTCATCATCACTAGTGACTAACCCACTGCGAGTGCTACGACTGTGATCACTAGCGTTGTGATGACTGGTCTTCCTACTGCTGCTATCATGAATCTCTTTTTTCAGAGCCTTATTCTCTGCTCTCAACTTCTTCACCACCAAATGCAGTTGCTGCATCTTCTCCATAGTACTTATCTCCAAGAATTCATCTTCTAGTGACAATACCTCCTCACCTATGGTCCGTTTCCATTCCTGTAGCTGGGCATGTAGTGCCTCTGACATCTTTTTGACACTATTTGAGGGGAATTGCCAACAGCCTACCGAGAATCGGTTGAGCTGAGTGAGTACCTTTTGGAGGGTGTGGTCAGCTTGATGTTTGGCTACTTCAAGTTGTTGATTGGATTGTTGTAGTGAATCTATTTCGTGCTTCTGTTGATCAATAGTGTGTTGGAGCTGCTGGCGTGCCGCCTCGTACTCTGCTGCTTGTGTGTCCATCTTTTTCTCCATACCTCTCATTTCCTCAAGTAACGTTATCAGTGCCTTGTCTTGATTGGATTTGTGACTACCAACAGAAGCCACAGCTCCTGTTAGTGGTGGCGGCGGCGGTGGTGGGTTGGATTGGTATATCATTTTTCTTTGTTGACTATGCGGCTGCTGCTGCATCGGTGATTTTCCGGATAATGATTTGACTTGATCTCTTCCGCTGGCTCGAACTCTTGCCATGCTCGATCTTTCACCGTACGAATCGCCAGTCATGCCGCCGCCAATTCCTGCATCCTCTCCCACCATGCTGAACCTCTCTCTGCGTATCATTTTGAGGGTATTCGCTGGCACCATTGAATATTAACCGTGTACTATTTATTCAGGAACCTCTATCATTACTTCCCACGACGCTGCAGAGTGCAGGGGAGTTAAATCGCCGAAAGAGAGAAAGTGTTGTTCGGCGCGAGAAAAAAAGCGGGAAAAAAGAAAAGAAAAGGAAAACCGGGGCCTTGTTTTTCCGCCCACGACCCACAACACCTTGGACCTCCCAAACCAAACTAATAATTAATGTATTTGAGGCTTTTACTCACACATAAAATGGTATGTAATTAAAATCTCTAAAGTAAACAGATAAGTAATGTCCTCTTAGACAGCACATTGATAACACAATAACCAATGCGCGAGGAATTTTATCACTACATCGACACCGTTAAACCCGGTGCTCGATGAGTGTAGAAACATTAATATTAAGCACGCCATCCGATTCCGCCATAAGATCCACTCTTTCCGGATTTGCCAGAGCCAGAGCTATGCCAGTCACCATCACCGGATCCGCTATTCCAATCATCCTGAATAAGAAGAAGCAAATACAAATTAGATTTGCGAAACAAGCTTGCAAAACATAGCATTATATCATCAACTCACATAAGATCCTGATCCACTCTTGCCCGACTTTCCAGAGCCAGAGGACCAGATGCCATCTCCACCCCAATCTCCTCCACCAGAACCGCTCTTTCCTGACTTGCCCGACGCTGAGGTCCAATCGTACACCTGAAAATAAGTAAGAAGCAAATAGAAATTAGATGCAAAAATAGCTTGCAAAAGAAAGAATAGAGTATTAAAAACCAACTCACGTAGACGTAGAGCCATTTTCCGCACTTCGATTTCGAGTTCTTTGAGGACTTGCTGTTGCCACCGTATCCATAGCCACTCTTACCAGACTTTCCTGAGCTGGAATTGCCCCAGTAAAGTGTACGACGATATCCAGAGCCGCTCTTACCAGACTTGCCACTGCCACTGCCACTGCCACTGCCACTGCCACTGCCACTGCCACTGCCACTGCTCGACCAGCTGTGATCGCTGCAGCCGCTGCTACCGCTCTTTCCCGACTTTCCAGAGGACCAGCTGCCACTGCCTGATCCCCATCCACTTGAGCCACTCTTTCCCGACTTTCCAGAAGACCAGCTGCCACTGCCTGATCCCCATCCACTGTCGGATCCCCATCCGCTTGAGCCACTCTTTCCCGACTTTCCAGAAGACCAACTGCCACTGCTGCCACTACCTGATCCCCATCCACTGTCGGATCCCCATCCACTTGAGCCACTCTTTCCCGACTTTCCAGAAGACCCACTGCCACTGCTGCCACTGCCTGATCCCCATCCACTGTCGGATCCCCATCCGCTTGAACCACTCTTTCCCGACTTTCCAGAGGACCAACTGCCACTGCCTGAACCCCAGTCGATGTGTTCACTTTCGCTCTTTCCTGATTTGCTCGTTCCTGATTTGCTCTTTCCTGATTTGCTCGTTCCTGATTTGCTCTTTCCTGATTTGCTGGAGGATGGTGGCGAGGAGCTTCCCTTACTTGATATCTTTGCGCTGACCGCCTCGTAGCTGCCTTTTGTAGTGCTGCCTTTCGTAATCCACCCGTCGCCTGTGTAGCCTTTAGATATGCTGCTCTTTTCGGACTATGGATTATGTATAGAATTCATGCAAACAGAAACATAAACATATGTTGTGAGCTTTCAGTGTATTTAATAAACATTTCATGTCAAGGAAATAATGAACCACCAGCGAAGGTGCAAACAATCGGGACGTACCGTTGCGGTGGTGCCACCCTTGAATGCCATCCGGCGAATGTTCCCAGTCTCAATCTCTTCCGCTTTGGAGGCGGCGATGATAGAGAGAAGGAGGGTCATCAATATCTCGGGCTTCATTGTTATATTATTTGTGGCGTTTTATTATTATTAATGCATATATCTGCTTGCGATTTCTTACGATGAGGGTAGCAGCCGATCTAATAAACACACATTTGAGCGATCGATGGAGGCAGCCAAGTCTACACAAAGAACAAACGGCCATTTTTTGAGACCCTTCTCCAAAGATCGACGTACTATTCCTACGTACAAAGCAACAATTATCTTTGGCTTCCAGAGGGATTTTTCTGTGACCAACGGTCGGCTGTCTTGACCTCAAGAAAGATTTTCAAGCGCGCGAGACAATTGATGACCGATACACATCGTTGCTTCATTGTCAGTGTCATCATGATTGTTATTTAGGTGCCATATTTTTGCTATTATTCTGCTCCATTAACGTTTTGGGCATACGACGGTGCGTACAATAGCAATAGCGGCTCTGTACCTGTAATGACGGCTTCTTATCTCCATTTACATATGACCATTAGGTGGTGGCGATGGGTTCGATAAGTAAGGAAGACCCTCGCTTGCCCCCATTCCAACGATACTTTGAGCTTTGAGTGATGTGCATCTTAGTCAAGTGGTAGTATTGCTAATACCTCCTTCTTTTCAGCTACATCAGCAAATCGAAGAAGGCCATGTCCGTTCTGACTGTATGATTATGTGAATACTGTTCATCGCTTTACAACATAAAATGCTGTTGGATTTTTGCCCATTGAATAGTGTTCCCTACACCAGTAGACCGATCTAATGGTACGATAATTGTCATCTAGAGCCACTACACATCAACCGGTACATACAAATAGGTCGCCAATAACATCGACGGATCATTAAGTTGTGTAAGAGATGCCTTCAATTTCAATGCTGTCGTGATATTGCATTTAGCTGCGTCGATTTTATTGTAGTTCTGTGCATGTGTGATTGGATATTGTGACATCCCTACATAAAGACCCAAGCCAAGCCACAATCCGACAACTAATATATAGAAAGCTGTGATGTGAGATACATCGCTTTGTACACGTTTTTTTTCAAATACCTGTATTCTTTCTTTCGACTTGTGCAATATCAGTTGGGCCACGTGGAGCGTTTTTATTAGCAATCTCACACAAAACACAGAAGCCACCCAAATAACTATGTCAGTACCCACACTACTATGCACTAATCATAGACCTTCGACAATAAAGGCCAGTAGGAATGCCAAACTAAAGACTATCAAAAACAAAGTATTCTCTGTTTGATCGGTTTATAGTTGTTCAAAAGGCGGTATCATTAATTGCTATCTTGGTGATTTGGTAGGAATCGCAATTTTTGAAACTGCAATTTTTTTTAGCCAGTGTAGTCAATAGATAGAGCTAGAGAGAGACCATCAAAAGTACCACGAGACCCCCGTAATCAATTATCGATTGTTTTGGCGCGCGCCATCCTCAACGTACCTCAAGAAATACAAATAATTATTTGCCTATTCACAGATCATCCATGAGCGAGAGGGCAAGAGAGATTGAAGATCTTTTAATGTTGGAGTCCTAATATTATATACCTCTCATTTTGAACACAAATAATATTTCCGTAATTTTTGAAAGAACACTAGCACGACAGATAACTCAAACGAGATTGGTGAGTCAATAGGCGTTATCTGCCTCTGATTTACCACCCAGATGATCACTCTTCCCTGACTTGCCACTTTACCATCCCCCTGGTGGTTTACCCCAGTCTCCAGATCCAGAGGAGCTGCTCTTGCCCGACTTGCCACTTGTCCATCCTATTCCTCCCCATGCAGGCGGTTTACCCCAGTCCCCAGATTCCGAGCTCTTGCCTGCCTTGCCACTTGACCATCCTCCCCATACAGGCGGTTTACCCCAGTCTCCTCCCCATGAAGGAGGAGCAGGCGGTTTACCCCAGTCTCCAGATCCAGAGCTCTTGCCTGACTTGCTACTCGACCATCCTCCCCATGAAGGAGGAGCAGGCGGTTTACCCCAGTCTCCAGATCCAGAGGAGCCGCTCTTGCCCGACTTACCACTTGACCATCCTATTCCTCCCCATGCAGGCGGTTTACCCCAGTCTCCAGATTCCGAGCTCTTGCCTGCCTTGGCACTTGACCATCCTCCCCATGCAGGCGGTTTACCCCAGTCTCCAGATCCAGAGGATCCCTTTCCACTCTTGCCGCTGCTCCCCCATCCATGGCTTGAGCCGCTCTTTCCTGACTTTCCAGAGCTGCTTGGTACCCAAGACCAGTGGCCGCCCCATTCAGGTGGTTTATGCCAGTCTCCAGATCCAGCCCAGTCGCCAGATCCAGAGCCGGATTTGCCACTCTTTCCGCTGCTGCTGCCGGCCCATTCGCCAACTGGTTCAGACCATGCCTACAGAACACAACAAATGAAGTCAAAATGGGTGAGTTGACGACATTTCATAAATAGCACATGACGAGCCCCACTTCCGACCACAATGATATTGTAACTTACTTCGTCCTTGGCAGATGCCCATTCCTCCTTGACTACCTCTTCCGCACCGGCGGCGGCAATTGTGATAAACGCTGTTGCCAACTGAACGACCTTCATGGTGAGTATATTATCAGATTAGTTTTATGTGGGGCTGATCTTGTGCAATCGTCCTCAGAGTGTGAATTATGAGTGAGAGGTAAGTGTGAAAAGTTGTGCAACTTTTCATGACTCAACGAGCCCCGGATGCTTCCCTGCAAAAGCTTTTCTAAATCAGGTGTTGCATTGTACGGGGCTTGTCTTCTTGAAAGTACGTCGTGTAGGTGAGAACGAAGGGGTTTGTCACGATCTGTCGAACGGACGGGGAGTTCAAGAGTTGGGCAAGAGAAGCGCCTTGCATGGCCAAATTTGGCAATCGTTTAAGACGTGGGGCGGTTGTCTGTTGTCTCATCGACAAAAAGAGCGAGAGCGGGGGGATGTGGTCACAGTGACACGAGCGCTCACAATCTACCACACAATAAAATAGAGATGGTAAAAAATGGTAAATGGTATCATACCGTCGTCCTTCACACTAGAGAGAGAGCTACATAACACTTTGCAATGAAGAGTGCTACATAACACTTTGCAATGACCTCCAGAAAGCACCACAAAACCAATTCCTACTTCTCAATAATGACCAACATTCTTCTTCTCCTCGTCGTCACACTGCCAGCATCAATCACTTCCTTCTCCATCTCCGTATACGACAACGTCATCGGCCCATCAACCTGTCGAACCCTCCACACACTCACCCAACAACACACTCGTAGATCACACGACGGCTCATCATTATTTCATCGCGGTCCCAAACAAAAACTCACGCCCATTGAAAATGTCCTTGATTCTATATTGCGTCAGTTGAATGACACTAGTCCAATGGTTGAGTATTGGAGTCGTAGCCAGTATATGAATTTGGATGCTCACGCTGATATTGATGAGGATACTTTGAAGGAGGAGGGGGTGTTGCGGTGTCCAAGGCATGGGCATGTATTGTACTTACAAATTGCTGCCAGTAGTGACAACATGAATGGAAATGAAAACAGTGGTTATGAAGCAGCAACAGTTGCAGCAACGACAATATCGGACGAAGAAAAGCAAAGCAGAATGGGTCCGACAGTTGTATTTAATCGTAAAGTTACATGGGGATCTGTTACTCCTCGAACTGTTCATTCTGGTGACTTGAATTCAAATTTTGGTGCAGCATCACATAATTCACCGGAAAACAGGAAAGAGCGAGTGCAAGAATATATCGTTGATGTTGAAAATTACTGGGATGAGGAGACAAAACGTCAATATGGCCTTCTAGACAATGATAAGGATGCACAAGATACGGATGGAGATAAGATGGCTATTGTACCAGCAGTCAATGGAAGACTCTTGCGCTTTGACGGGGAGGCATTTCATTGTGTTCCCAAGCCGCCTGATCGGTTTTTGTTCAGTGGGGATGAACTCACTGCCTTTTTAGAAAAGGATTGTGAAGAGGATTGCGAAGACGATGATTACTGGGATGATGAAGATGACGACGACCTCGAAAGGGAAGATCTATCTCAACAACGATCCGTGATTTTGTTCAACACATGGCCGGCGGGGAGTTCCGGACCAAGAGGAGTATTGCCCGACTGTGTAGTAGAAGCTGTTCCTGACGGAATTGTGCTGGACGAAGACGACAGTGCATCAGTAGAAGATGAGAGATTAGCAGAGCAATGGAAGAACTGGCAAGATGAATATGGCCCTGATGCAGAAAAGCTATACTGCAATCCTGCAGATGATTGGAAGTTGTGCATCGTTGATAGTTTAGATGGTGGTGATGAAACTTGCGAAATCACTGTACTACTCATGGGGAACCCCACCCGAAGAGGATGTATTCAGAGTAAAGCTACGATGCAGTGTCAAGGATTGAAAAAACGTGTAGAGAATGCCTTCTATGATGGGCGACAAGTTTCGATGACGACATTGAACGAGTTACCATAACATAGATAATAATGGATATTCACAAAAAATCTACTGCACAGTAGGTACTTTAATTGAAAGAAGAGAAGACGGAATCTCTCGAGATACTGTAGGAACCCTCACTGACAACACTCTCGCAATCAGCGGAAGACTTGTTATCACTTTTCTTCTTCTTCTTCTTTCCTCCCATAAGACTCCCCTTCTTCTTGAAGCTCTTGTTAATGATTTCAAGCTTTGCGATCGTCGCCTCCCTTGCTTCCAGCTTCATCCTCAGCTGATCTATTTCATCTTGTCTGTTGTTATCAGACGCTTGCAGTCTGCTGCGTGTAGCAGCTTGCAGCTGCGCATTTTGCCGTTTAAGTTCATCGACTTCATCTTTGAGTTCTTCTTCCCTCTTACTGGCATCTGCTTTCTGAGCTAAGATGACACTCTCAAGTTTTGCTATCTGAGACTTGCTCTTTGACATCAATTCTGGGACAATTAACTGGATTTCCGATAACTGAGTTTGTAAAGATGCAATCCTATTTTCATAGATCTTCTTCTGCTTCTTCAACTTCTTATTGTCCCGCTCAAGAGGGGTAAACTTACTAGCTCCTGTGACGGAACTCGCTCCTGTGTATCCGGTGTAAACCGAAGCTAACGACCCAGTTCCACTAGTTTCCACAGAGGATGCAACCGAACCATCGTCTGTATGAAGGCTGAGTTTACTTCTTGAGAAAGAAGCTTCCTTCTTCGCGTCCTGGAACCTTGTGCCATCCTCTCTACTTTGCCTGATGGCATTGAACTCATTCTCAAGAGCTTCCAACTTGATCGAGTATGCATGGTTCTCATTTTCTAAGCGCTGAATTAACAACCGACGTTGTGACTCATCTTCCTTGAACTTTGTAGCGCTAGTCACAAGTTGCTGTTGAAGATTTGTAATAGTAAGCGCATTGTCTGTGATAGTTCTCTGCATGTGCTCAATACGAGCGTCCTTATCTTCAGCTTTCTTCTTCCATTCAATGCTGCCATCGCCTTCGTTGTCGTCCGTGTTGCTCCGACCGAATAAGCCTAGGAACTTCCCACCTCCCCTACTGGCGCTACCACTAGTACACAATGATTGCTGGCTTTTCTCTCCCTCAACCTCAAAGTAGTCCTGATCAGCTACCCTCTGCAAGGCTTCCATCTCCTTTTCAGATTCGATGCTTTCCTTATAATTTGCCATCTCCTGTCTGACTACTTGAAGCTCTACCTTTAACCGGATTGCTGCCTGCTCCTTTTCTCGAAGTTCCGCTTTTATGGCATCCATCTCGCGCTTCTTGAAGTCAATTTCCTTCTGCATTTGCTCAATCTTCATCTCCATTTCTGCCTGGCGAGCGGCATTTGTGGCTGCTAGTGCAGCTGCAGCTTGGGTACTTGACTTACTTTCATTCTCCTTTTCGTATCTGGAAGCTTCGAGCTCGGCATCTACCTTTTCTTTCGCCTTCTGTAATAAGTCGATTTGCGCCTTGAGTTTTTCACATTGATGCTGAGCAGACATTTCTGCTGCTTTCGATTCTTCTGCGGCGGCAACAGCTTCTTTCCTGGCCGCATCTGCATCATTGGAAGCCTCCAATGCAGTCATAAGGTCTGACTGCATTTTGTTGAGCTTGTCCTCAATTTCATACAGAGTTTGCTTTTCTGCCTCCAGCTCTTTTCGGAGAGATTCTACACTCCCTGTTTTCCCATCCAACTGCGCTTCGAGTTCTTTGACGCGAGCATCCTTCTTATTCTTCAGCTCATCCAGCTTGGCCTTGAGACGATCGACAGCCTTGTCCTTTTCCGCCAATTCGACACGCATAGCATCGAGATGACGCTTGCTAGTTCCTACCTCGCGATCCAGGCGAGCAATTTGCGATTCCTTTTCAGCAAGCAGGGCCTTATGCTGTTGCGTTGTTTCGGATATTCCATCTGGATGAGCTGATTTTTGGTCTGTTGTCGGTAATGCTGCCGCCTCTGTCACACATCCTTGCTTTTCTGCAAATTCCTTCCTCACCTGTTCCAATTCCTTCTCCAAGTCGTTTACATTCGTTGTCCTATCTTTAAGCTCAGCGTTCACATTTGCCAACTCACGCGATTTTTGTGCCAGGTCGGCTTTCAACTCAATTATTTTTGCTTTCGTCTCCTCTTTGGCCTCTACGAGTTGCAGATGTAGCTCTGACGCAATATTCTCCTTCTCTTCAAGCATACTCTGTGCCAATCGCATCTGCTCTTGGTGAACCTTAATATCTTTATTGAGGGTATCGATTCGAGTATCCCGATCAATTATTGCAGATTCATGTGCAACTTTTGTAGCATTTGCAGCCTGTCGCGCCTCCTCGTTTTCCCGCCTCACCTGTATAACTTCTTCTTCCAACTCCTGTAACTTTGCTTTTTGCATAGCTAGCTGGTGATCATCCTCAGCTGACAGCGCCTTTGCCTCAATTTCTGACATCAACTCATCCTCACGACTTTCTAGCGTTGAAACCCTGACCTTTGCATCTGCAAGTAGATTTGAAGTCTCTTCCAGTTTACTACGCGCTTTATTTTCTCGTTCGACGGCTTCGACACGAGCTTCCTCGGCGTTTTTAGCAGCGGATGCTGCCTCGAGGAGGTCGTTGCGTACCTTCTCCAGTTGAAGTTCCACTCGGACAATGTCATGCTCTGGAAGATATACATATACGTATGTAGAGAGGAAAGATACAGTTGTTTGTGAGAAACGATGAAATATATGCACTGCAAAAGAGATGTGAGAATGCACCATTATTGAAGGGCAACATACCTTTCATTTCAAGACTTTCCTTCATCTGATCAATCTCCTCATCCTTCTCCTGAAGTTGGTCTCTCAACTGCTCAATTTCTCTGTCCTTCAAATCAATCTGACTCTTTAACATCTGCAACTCCTCCAAAGTTTGATTTAATTTCTGCACACACTGATCCACCTTTGCCTTACCCTCCACATTCGCCCTTTGAATATTATCCGCCTGATCCGCCTTCAGCGCAGTAACAGTCTGTTCCAACGTATCTCGTACACCCTCCAGCTCATCCAACCGTTCTCTCAAATAACTCTTCTCATCCATAACCTTATTATTCTCCCGTTTCAACGTTTTAATATCCCGTCGAGTTCGACGTAATTGTTGTTCCAAATTTTGTAATTCATGATCCCTCCGTTTCAATTTGTCCGCTTGAATCGTAGCCGTTTTCCCCAATGCACGTAATGCATCCAATCTTCCATCCATTTCGGTCGATGTCATTTTAACTAATGATTTCAATCCCACATTCCCATCTTGTAATTCCGCCTCGAGTGCATGGATACGAAATGTAGCCTGTGATTGAACACTTTCCAATTTGAGTTCTGTTTCTTCGAGTTGATCGGCTAGTTCTCGACATGCATCGGTTAAATTCAATGTTTCAAGTTTGTATAAATATAATTCATCTTCGAGTTGGTCAATGGTAAGTTTTCCACCTTTGGGGTTGGGTACGCCAATTGCTAGTTCGTTATTAGAAGATGAGTGAGGAGGACGACGCTCGGGGTGATGGGGCATCATGCCATGTTCGTTGTCATCGAATTCTTCGTCGTATTCTCCAGAAATATAACTTCCCTCATCATTATCATCATCATAATGTTGTTGCTGTCGTTGATTATATTGCAGTTTGGAAGGCGAAGACTTTGCCTTTCGTCGAAAAAGTCCCCTTAATTTGGAACCACTTTTCCGTTGCTGCATCTTCTTTCCCCTATTCTTAGCATTACCCATAGCCCCTTCACCGCTCCCCTCCTCAATGCCACTTAGCGGAGTTGAATTTGATGAATCATCATCATTATTGAAATGCATAAAGTTGGACTTGTCAATCGCGGCAGATAATTTTTCTTCATATTGTTTCATGTCTGCTTCAAATGATTGCAGTTCACTTCTGTTGCTGTTTGGTTTCATTCCAGCATGATGAGAGGATGACTGCTGCTTTTTAATATCCCCATCGTCGTCGGAAGATTCGTATTCAAGTGTATCAAATGGATTTTTCTTTCTTGACGCCCCTCCCTTCGTTTGTTGCTGTTTGGATGCAGCAGCAGGTGGTGGTGGTGGAGGCCTACGAGAATTATTTTTATCCTCGCCGTGAACACCCTCCAACAGAAATGCAGACGACAATGACGCACCCAAATTGGAAGATGCACCAAGTGCAGAAACGGATTCATTATGACCATCGTCATCACCAGAGTTGTTGTTGCCATCATCACCAAATTCAAATTCAATGGCTTCGGGAATCCATGAAGAGGCTGGTTGTTTGGATTTGGTAAAGAGACCCATTATATATTATTTGTTCGTTGCTATATTTCTTCACAAAACACACCTTATCTCTCAAGAAAAACAAACGCCAGCAGCATCTCTTTCTAGGACCTCGTAGGTATTGTAGAAGGAGAGCAATTAATTGTAACCTACTTCCAAGTTCTGTGAATGAGAGCGATCGAGGTGAGCGCGGCGAGACTGGAATACGCTCTGGCTGTGAAATCAGAGGAAATCGGCATGTATCTAATAGATATTAGTACGCAGCAGCTCGACCGGAACGGACGGACAACAGTCGGAAGGCCCGGGAGGCCAGAGACCAGAGATGGAGGCAACTTCTGGTGAGCGCGCGAAGGTCGTGAAAATATAAGGCCCTTTCAATTTTTGATTTGCACAACAGCCCCAAAAGTATCGAAGAAGAAGATAAACATAGATACCTCATGCTACTAGGCTCTCTCTCTAGAAGGGAGGCTACGCTTACAGTTAGCTTGACACTACTTGTAGCTCGCTTGAATACTTATGCTTGTGCTGGATTACTACTCTTGTACAAAATCGACGTATACATTATTTGGTGGTGGTGGTGGTGGTGTGATGGGTTAGGTGGTGAACACTTGCGAATAAATGTGAACTAACTCCGATATTCACATTTTGAAAAACTACTATTATTTTATTTATATTGATGAACTATTCCTAAGTGATAGACTGGCCGTATCGTACTCACCAGCAGTTTCAAAAATAAACCACAGAGCTGACGTTAACAAGGGATCTTTTATAGCAGCAGATATGCAGTAAAAACGAAATCTTTTGCTGATGTTTCAGCAACTGTATGCACATTTAGCACACTGCAAGACTTGTTTCTGTCAAGAGAAATCACGTCGAGATGATCTTGGGGACACTATTCCCAAGGGATAGACTCTTCTCGTCGGGCAAGAGGAGATATTTGACACCATGAAAGTTCGTTCTGACTCGTCCAAACTTCTTTCACTTTCATCGACATAGTCTGCTTGTAGTAGTGGCATTGCGAGGTATTGCAACCTTGTTCTGGCCGCAGCTACATGCTTGACGTGATCAAACTCGAAGCATTCCATGACGACACGTAAAAAGGTTCCAAGGATCTCTTGGTGCTCTTTGGTGCTCGTGTCACTGACAACGTTGAATATGGCCGCCAGAGCGATGGTGCTCGTACGTTGGGTAGAGAAGTAGTAGTCTCGCACAGCAAGTTCGGTCAAATACTTCATCTCATCAACGAGGAAGCCCCATGTTTCCTCTGGGATGTCAACATAAGGCAGAATCAAGGAGAGGATCGAAAGTCCAATTTGACGAGCGGTAGGCGAGTGGCAACGCCATGACAGGCCGCTCAACAATATGCGTTCCATGTCCTCAATCTCCTCAGCGGTGTAAGCCCGGCTGCACATCTCGGCGAACACATCACTTGACAAGGCAACGCATTCGTGGACCTTGATGGAGGTAAATAAGGCAGCGATGGTGAGTAGTTGGAACTGGGAATGATCTCGGAGGGCCCCATCGCTTACCCGTGCAGCGTCGACGGAGTTGCTGGGCATGGAGAGGAATCGGTCGACCAAGTCCATCGCCGAAGCTACTGTTTCCCGCGAGAGTTCACAGTAGTCAACTATGGAATAGCACCAATCAACTAACTTCCTGCGATCATCGGCAGAAATCATGTTGGGATCAGATGGATTTAGATACCCCTCATGGCTGAAGGTGGTGGGATCCGTTAGCTCTCTCTCTATCATGGCTGCGAGGGAATCTGCCACGGCCTCTGTGTACCTCGATAGACCCTCTGTTGGCTTCATTGTGGTTGATATTATTTTAGATATTGTGTTGGTCTCTTCGTATGATTATGATGTTTATGTGTTATACTCCATTATTTTTGAAACTGACTCCGGCGCTAGAGTTTAGCCAGGGGTTAATCGATTGACTTTGAAGGAGTTGTGATTTGTGGAGAAGCACCGGTACTCACACCACCGGGCCACCCTGCGGAGCACGACATGTGCAGTAAAAAATGGCAATCGTTTGTGGAAGTATGGTACTTAGCTTCCCAAACTAACTGTAGCAATGTGTAGTTAAACAAAAAATACGGCCCCACCCTCCGAGCCCCAAGCCCGAAGTTGTTTCGATTGGATGATGTGACCATGTGATATGACTCGATGAGGGTACTTGATCTTGATTATGCAATCAGCTCTAGCTGCATAACACGTGTCCTGCCACCCCACCGCCTACGTTGGTTGCTTGTGAGCAAGAGCTGGCAAGTTGCAAGTCAAGTCGATTCTCTCAACAACAAGGATTCGGCGAATCCCTTGTATACATGTTGGTTAGGATTATATATCTACTATATCGACGCAGAGGCCTGAAACAAAATTGCCTCTGTACCATTACAAAATTGTGTTGCCCACAAAAAATCAAGTTCTTCATAAGTATCATTCATCTTCTGTACAACCCGAGGAATCTCATGACTTGTGTCAAGAAAGGTCTTCCTTGTGCCTAAAGTTTACCTAAAGTGAGCTAGAAAACAACGCAGCTTTCAAGATTTCTCCTTCCGTCTTCCGTCTCGTCATCTTCGTCTTCATCATCTGAGATGTTGGCAGTGAATCGACGTCTTGGTATATCATGAGATTATGCAAGAGCAAGCTTGGATGAAGCTCGAAAGATAATCTTGTCTTGTGCTCACTGTCAAGGAAGCCTTGCTGTGGGATGGGGCGTGAGTCATTTCCCCTTCGACGCTTTGAAGCGTCGACACCATTGTTGTTGTTGTTGTTGTTGTTCTGACGACTGATACTGATACTGGCGTGCCGAAGGGCATCGTTGAGGGGTGCGAGATAGTTCAAGTCCTCATCGTCGTCTTCGTTGCTGTCGTGTCCAAGGAGTAGCAGTTCCTTCATTCGGATGAGGTTGCTTGAGTATTTGGTGAAGGCATCTACCTTGGGCTTTGGCGCAACAGCGGCAGCCGCGGCAATGATGGTCGCCCTACTTCCACACTCACTGCCACCGTCATGTTGCTTGGTAGGTGCAGTGATGAAGTTAGCGTGGTGGTTGGGATTGGATGCCATGATTTATTAGCTGTGATGTGGAAGGGAAGAACAACGACATCAAAATGACAGTTGTGTAATTACTCCGAATGATGCAGCTTCAAAGGAGGCTTCAAAGTCGAGCTCACGCAGCGCAGAGGGCAGAGGCGAGGAAGGCCTTCCTCCTCGGCATAGCTTCAAGGAGAGCCATGTTTCGATGTTCTGATCTGTAACGCGGAAAAGTAAAAGAAACTCCGACCTCAAAGCGGTTTGATCTACTGGCGGAGAGGCTTTTTCAAACTCCTACATGGGTAGCATAAATTATTAGAATCGCTAGAGAGTGCAATTCCTTTATCTAGCGGCTGAGAGGCTTTTGAAGTCTAGATCAAATAGGGCTGCCTCGCTCGGTTTTCGCAACTGCATATTGTACCATATGCATCTTTATTGCTCCTTGAAGGAATCTAAAACATAATGGTGGTGTTGGGTTCGGGAGCTTGATGCTTGCAGGCCGCAACCTCATGAAATAAAATAAGTGTTTTCATCCTCCCAACATCCGAGAGGGCTCAGAAGAGGGTTAGACAAGAGGGTTGTTGTTGAATAATAATCCATGCCGCCACGATCAAAAAATAGTGAACATCGCAAACCACTCTCAGAGTGGATCCGCTCCTTCGGGACATCATTCGGCCAACAGCAGCAGCAGCTATTATTTGGTGGTCATAACAATTCCACGACTACAGTGTCAGTGTTGCCCGATGCTTACTTAATTCCGGCGCTGCGGATTGCCTCCTCACTAGCTGATCAAATTTGCAAAGCGGAAGAAGCCGGTCAATCGCCCACGCCAGGCTCAGATTGGATGGATAGCATTGTAGTTCACTTGCAGTCCAATGATTATTCCGAAGATGGCCGTTTCGACGGGAAAGCAGCTGAAGAGGACGATGCGGATGGCGAAGGGGAAAATAATATTCGAGTAGAAATATTGCCCTCCTTGTTGCGCGACACTAATAATGATTCTTCGAGACACGCGGCGGCAGGTGGAGCTTTATATTCTCTCGGGATAGTCTTCTTCGAATTATTCTCGAGGGGGGAGCGGCCTGCTGAGCTCAAGCAGCAACAACAAGAGGGGGGAGAGCAACAACACGTGGGAGATGGGCCAAATGGGTCCGAAGAATTGTCTGAAGGCTTCAATCCCTTTGATCAAGGAGGAACCATTGATCAAGGTGGGGAACTCAGCATAAATGAAAGTCTTTTGAGTGATCACATCCTTTCAGGTCATGAAAACAATTCATTACATGACGACATCTCTTTCCAAGGCCATGGTCCGAGGAAGAGACGAACGCAAAATGACATCCACATTATGTGTTCAGTGTCAGTAGAGCCGCTTAAGGCGAAACGCCTTCCGAGGGCTTTGTGCGATTTGATTGCCAACATGTTGAATTGCGCTAATGAAGCTATTAGTAATGATGAGACGTACCAAAACATGGTGGAGGTGAGGGATGATTTGCGGCTCATGCTGGACAAACCTTTGATCTATCTCCACGATCAGGAGATGGGGAATTCATCAACGACAGGATTGCAGTTTGACGGTGCAATGTTTGGTAGAAAGGCCGAGCTATCAACTATCATAGATGCCTACCGTCGATCATTGTCCGGTGAATGTGAAAACGAGGTGGTGACAATATCCGGCCAATCTGGAATGGGCAAGTCGCTGTTGGCGTTTGAATTCGGGAAGTATGTGGTGTCAAGCGGTGGAATCTTTATATTTGGCAAGTTTGATCAACTGCAACAGGGCACACCCTTCAGTGCATTGGCATCGGCTTTCGACCAATATTGCGGTATGATGATGCAAAACTGTGAGCTAAGGCACAAATTGGCTCATCAGGTGAATAATGTATTGGGAAGGGATGCCTATCACTTGGCCAAGCTCATACCTAACTTGGCAAGAATTCTAGGTCTTGATATGATGAATCCCATCAACCACGATGATGACTGCATCAACGCCCAGAGGCGACTTCAATACCTGCTGCGTCGGTTTGTGGAAGTGCTATCAAACACATGTGCTGCCCCCGTGGTTTTATTTCTCGATGATTTGCAGTGGGCTGATCCATCATCCATCGCAGCTGTGAACCATCTCCTACTTACCGAAGGCCCCAACGCTCACAACTCGCGATTTTTCTTCTTCGGGTGCAACCGTGAAGGAGAGAGCAACTCCACTCAAATTTGGACATCCTTGTGCAGGAGTGACCTTCTCAATGCCAAATTAACCGACATCCACCTTGGTTTCATGGACGGACATACTTTGAATACCATGGTCTCAGCGACGTTGTGTCTGTCTCCGCGTCTTACTCGGACATTGTCGAGTATAATCTACCGTAAGACGAAGGGGAATCCACTCTTCGTCTCGCAACTGATACGTTCGTGGAGCAAGGATGGCCTTCTGCGTCTAAGCACTAGTCGAGGAAGGTGGGAGTGGGACGAAGAAAAGATCTTATGTCAAAAGTTGCCTGACGATGTGGCCGAGTTTCTGACACGTTCGATCGAGAAGCTGTCCGAAGATGTGAAATCATCACTGCGCATTTTGTCATGTTTTGGTGCATCCTTAAGCATTGCTGTGATCGAAGCGCTCGAGAGGGCTCTCGGCAGAAACTTAGTTGACAGTCTGGATGTAGCTGTCGCTGAGGGATTGTTTGACAAGAAAGATGATCAGTATCGTTTCAGCCATGACCGCATCCAACAAGCTGCATACAACATGATGAATGTATTGGATCGATGTGAATTGCACTTCGCCTACGGAATGGTACTAGCGCCGTTGGCGGCAAGAGAGGAACGCGATGGCATTCTTAGACTTTTAACTGCAGCGACAGGAGACAGCATTCTTTTCACTGCAGCGAATCAACTCAATTTGGCAGGACCCGAAGCCGTTAGAGATGACAGTCAGAATTCCTTCGTTGCTGATCTCAATTTGAGGGCCGGGAAGAAGGCCATGGGGATGTCGGATTTCGAAGCCGCATACTCATATTTCGACAACGGGATCTCGTTTCTGCGGAAGAATCACTGGAAGGAGCACTACTCATTGAGTCTGGAGCTGTTCAACTTGGCTGCAAAATGTGCTCTCACTAACGGTGATTTCGACAGCTTGAATCTTTTATCAGAGCAAGTTTTGAGAATGACTCAATCATTTGAGGATACGCTTTACGTTAGGTTTTACACAATGTGTGCCTTAGCCTTTTCATTCAAGCTGCCAGAATCAATTGAGAAGGGACTCGATATTTTGTCAGAGCTGGGTATTGAACTTCGAGGATGCGAATCTAGAGGTATGGAGGCTTGTGTACAAGAGACGAAAGACCTACTATCAGCGTACACTGACGATGAAATATTGAATACCAGGCGAATGACCGACCCAACGATGATCATGGCGATGAAGTTCTTGGGTAAGCTGGAGTTAGGGATGACCCAAATCATGCCCGAAACAGCTCCGTATGTGGCGCATCGAATTATTCAACTTTCGATAGATCATGGCATGAGCCCAGTGTCTCCAATAGGGTTTGTGCACTTTGGCTCTTACGTGGCCAAGCTCGGAGATATCAGGGGAGGCTACCACTACGTGAAGCTTGCTCTTTCATTACTGGACAAAGTGGGATCAAGAGAAAGCGCTGGTGAGGTCCTTTGCTTCGGTACACACGTCATAGCATACGTTGAGCCGCTCCAAGCTGCATTGGAATATTATAAAGAGGGCTACGCTGCTGCTATGTCATCCGGGGATACTATCCAAGCCGCGGCGAACTTAGTTTTCAGTTGTGCCAATTCGTTCTTTGCTGGTGTGAACTTGCAAACGATGCGAGAAAAATACGCAGAGTCGATTCAGTTTTTGGAAGAAAGAAAGCTGGTGATATTCAAGGTACAAACACAGTACCGACAGCAAACTGTATTCAAGTTGGTTGGGACAGACGAAGAGCCAAAGTATGTTTCCGCTGAGGAACAGAATATTCTTCTTGCAACGAACAATAGCGTCAGGGCATTCTACTACTTTCACGGAGCATACATCAGCTTTATGTTTCGATCACACGATGATACGAAAGAAAACACCGAGAAGTACTTAACTTGCGTTAGGAACACTTGGGCCAACTTGTTTCTCGCGCATTCTTTTCATGCATTTTACGTTGGTCTCATCTCCTTCTGGCTGGCTAGAAAGTTGAAAGAGGAGCGACAATGGCATGAAATGGGCAACAAATACAAATTAGTATTGAAAAAATGTGCAGAATCGTCCCAGTGGACATTTGAGAATAAATGGTACCTGTTGGAGGCAGAGGAGTCATTCTGCAACAAAGATTTTGAGGCGGCTAAAGCATATTACGAAAAGGCTATATCGTCAGCTAGAAGTCACAAGGTAAGAGGATGTGAATAAACGTGTTTGCTTACAGAGAGACAGTCTTTGGTCTTTATTCACGTTTTCTTCGTGTTGCATTGTTGCATTTAGTTCGTACATGAAGAAGCCTTGGCCTGTGAGTTGGCAGCGTACTTCTATTTGGAGCTGGGAGAGATCAACAAGTCGGTAGAATACTTTTTGCTTGCGCATGAAAGGTATCACGAGTGGGTAAGTAGCCAAGTTGATTTCGTTTCGTGTGTGTTGTATAATTTTTTTTTCTCATGACGGGTCTCATTATTTGTCGATCAATCTTCTCAAAGGGAGCAATCGGGAAGTGCAACAGCTTGTTCCAGTTCGTTGAAGGTGTCATGAAATTTTATGATCTACGCTAAGGGAGCAATCGGGAAGTGCAATGATTTGTTCGAGTTCGTTGATGGTGTCTGAAAGAACATGTGGGTTTGGTTTACAAAGTGCAGCCATCACACACGGCATCAACGCAAGCTCTGGTCCAGCTTCATCACTCTACTGCTACTGGAGAGATCTTCAAATTGCCGCAGAGCTTCTCGAAACGGGGGGCGGCAGAACTGGCTTAGTGCGAGATATAATGGTAGAACTCTAGTTAGACCCGTCTCACCCCCCTCTGATAATCATTTCGTCGGCGGCGAAGCACGTATCCAACAAACATGATGAATGTATTGGATGATGTGAATTTCACTTCGCCGACGGAATGGCTCTAACCCCTTTGTGTGTTGGAGAGCATCCTTTTCACGAGTGGGGAGCGATTCGAGAAGGCCAAAAGTCTGTTCAAGTTTGCTGAAAAGTATCTTTACTCCGGCGTCTATCATTGTCGGCGTTGGCTTCGCTAATACGTGATGAATCTGGAGGTACACTGGATTTTACACCCTTCCCCACCTGCATACTGTCTTTATCTGCAAAAAGTCACACTTTGTAGCAATGAAGGGACATGCACCACAACAGGGAAGAGTGTGCAGAAAGCAAGGTGCAAAGGTACTATGCCGCTGTGTAGGTTGACAAAATTTATCTCACAAAGAAGGGAAAAGTGTGCAGGAGATATGGAAATAGATGAGATGAGGCGGTTCGTGTTATGAGTTTGTTGAGTGAATGAAGTGCGATAATATGAAAGGGCAGCCTCTTCTCTCAAAGATGTAACTACATGATCAACCCTTTTTCGCCACTTGAGCGACAAAATTCTCTCACTTTCCAAAGAATGATTTCGAATCTTTCGTAGCCCTTGTATCTCGTGTAGCTCGCGTTCGAAGATCGACAGTAGACAACATGGTGGAGTAATTTTCATCGTCATCCTTGGTTGTTGATGAAAATTTGGATAAATGATGTTGTAGACTTGTTTTCTTCTTCTTGTCCTCTTCTTTATCATGATATTGTATTGGTTGCTGCTGCTGCTGTGTCGTCGTTTGAAGCAGCGTCGATGTTTTTGTTTTGCCGCTGTTCTTAATGTCGCCATGATATTGACTGTTGGTAGCAGCGGCGGCAGCCTTTCTCATCTTAACCCCTCCACCGGATGGTTTGGTTGTTTGTGTAACTAATAATGGCTCTGTTGCATTGGAACTTTCCCTTCTTGGACTACTGCCGTGAGCTGTTGAAAATTGTTGATGAGAAAGATACGATGGATACTCCATTTCATCAATCGTAGACCGCCGTCTCTGGTTGTTACTTTCTGTGTCGGTATTATTATTGGTGTGGCGGAGATTATTGTAATCAAGAGAAGGCCGACGCTTTGTACCATCGTACCCCCCTCCTCTATTCTTTCTCGGTGTGTCAGTTGGTGGTTTCGACACTGAAATATAATTCAAGAATTTGGACACTATTGAATCGGCCCCTCTTGACAGATCATCATCGTTGGTATCATTGTAGTAGTTGTAGGTGCTGTAGCTTGTCGATGATGCTACCGAGTGATCCGCCTTTGTCGTCAAACGTCGCGCTGAATGACTCCTATAATATTCTGACGACGACAGCATCGATAAACCCATATCCGATTGCTGTGATTGTGACGCTGCCGCCATGCCATATTCAGCGGTTTCTTCGTCGCCTTCCGAGTTGTAATTCGAAGAGTAGGCAGAGACATTCCCAGCACACGAGGAGTCATTATCGTACCATAAGGATGCTCCTCTGCCTGACCGGCCGGAATCATCGATAAGATCTGCCAGTGATCCCAGCGACACATTCGATGTCTGCGAACGTCTTCTTCTTTGACCGCTGTTCCCTCTTCGAAAACTGCCGCCATTGGAGACCATGGAGTCGTAGTAATGACCCGCCGCCGTTCGAATCTCGGGTATTCTCTCACGAATCATCGGAAGCAATTTCCGCAAATAATGCGCCGCCAGCCGCAAACAGAAGAAGGCAGTCATCCAAGATATGATAATGGGAAGGACTTTGGCTGAAGATGGCGACGACTTGGCCACGATGAGTGCGGGAAGCTCATCTGCTCCTTCGATGCGACAGCCACTCTTTTGACATCTCCCCGCTGCCTCCTGAGAGGAGGAGACGGGCCACACAGCCATGGCGACGATAATGACTACGACCACGGAGGTGTTGGTGGAATAATGGATAAGGACCCGACGCATCATCTTGCTCGCATAATATCATAAGAAGTATGTAAGTCGAAGTGCGTTTCCTTTTCCTTTGGGTTCTTCTACATACTACTTCCTCAATCAAGTGGGAAGTGCCATTGTCTGGCCTTTGTGACTTGTGAATGGCGGTGAAAGAGAAAAGCTGAAACATTTATGGTGAAAAATATTTAGAAACAAACAACCCAAACGAACGTAGACCAACCTAAAGATGACCAAAGGCTATTGTCATAATGTGCGTTGTTAACACAATTGGAGTACTGAGTAATGACGTTTTAATTGAAAATAGAATCACATTGGGGAATTTCGCGCCTCTTTAAAACCCTTGCATGGATCTGCCGACCACCACAAGCACCGACTGCATATTTCACATCAGAAGCACACTATAAAGCACACTATCAATAATAATAATAATAATAATAATAATAATATAATAATAATACAATCACCATGCTGCGACGCTTCTGCGGTTCTTCTCTAGTGGCCACCCATTGTCAAAAAAGGGCTGCGATTATAATACCCATCATGGGCAGCATGATGCAACCTTCATCATTACCATCATCAAATCAAACAGCAGCGACAACAATCCGCTCCCGCTCCTGCCGTTCGACCCGAGGCCTCTACGACGGCCGCGACGTCCGCTTCGGCAACAACGTGCCCTTCTCCCTCAAAAAGACACGTCGCAAATGGTCCCCCAACGTTCAGTACAAATCGCTCTATTCCGAAGTTTTAGACGAAATGATTAAATTTAAAGTGACCGCGGGTGCACTGCGCACTATTGATAAGGTTGGCGGGTTAGATAATTACTTGCTGCATAGTAAGCATGTCATTGAGACCAAGACGAAGGGGGTGGGGAAAGAGGGACAGGGACAGCAGGTTAGGAATAGGATAGTGCAAAAATTGAAACATCAAGAGAGATTGAAGCAGGAGGCGGTGAAGAGGGGGGAGAGTGTCGAGGAGTGGGATAGGATTGTTTTGGTGGGGAAGAAGATTAAGCAGCAGCAACAACAGGGGGCAGATGAAGAGATGAGTGAGGGTGTTGTTGCTTCTTCGTCGTCGTGAACGGGGGGGGGGGGGGGGGGGGGGGAGGGAGTTGAATTGAGGTTGAATTAATTATAGAGGGGGAGTCCGAATTACCAATTAATGATGAGATGATGGTGGAGCTAAAGTAGGAATCATGTATGTATCTTATATTATTTATAGACAATCATGACGACAGAGGGGAAATCAAAGCAAATGGGCAAATCATCTCAAATCTTTCTTCTCAAGTGACGGCACCCCAGCCGCCAAACGAGATAGAAATCCTCCCTCTTCACGCTTGGCCTGTGCAGCCTTCCTTGCCTTTT
The DNA here is from genome assembly GCA_036940105.1 of Skeletonema potamos. Taxonomy (NCBI): domain Eukaryota; phylum Bacillariophyta; class Thalassiosirophyceae; order Thalassiosirales; family Thalassiosiraceae; genus Skeletonema; species Skeletonema potamos. The sequence goes on along the minus strand of JALLBJ010000508.1, from coordinate 10,106 downwards.
CTTCCTTTTTCCGTACTTCCTTCTTTGATGGGACATGCGGAGAATCCGCTGGTGTTGACACTCTCGTTTCACGAATTTGTAGCATAACTCGTTCTTTCACTCGAACAAACTCCTCATGATCAATGGTCGTGAGTCCACTAAAGAGCGATGACCATTGTTTTTGTGCCCCTTTAGCTGCCTCCTTTAGCAATTTAGAATGCTCTCCTCCCACTTTTGTGTACTTTTCAAGGACTGATCGAATCCATCGCTGGATTAAGTCTGTAGCGTCGACAACGTCTTTGTTGCCAATACGGATCACTCCTTGACGTTTGAGTTGGAGAAGGTCTTGGTTGATCCGATTTATCTCCTCTTTCATTTCACTTCTGCGGCTTTCTAGGCCAAACATGGAGACGACTTTGTGTACATCTCCCACAAGGTCAACTTTTGCCAGATCATCGCAATCATTGAATACCTTATCAGAAATCACTCCGTCTTTCAATGGAATGGCAATTCGTCTTAGACTACGGCAGCCGTTGAATGCATACTTTTCGACCAGTCCACAAGCAACTGATAGTTCCATGTCTGACAGCTCTTCGCAATTATTGAAAGCCCATTGTCCAATGCTAAGAACAGAAGGCATTTTCAAGCTCTTCAGAGAGACACAATCAGAGAACGCGTATTTCTCAATGGCTTTGACCGAAGGCATCGTCACGCCCTTTAGAGAGCCACAACGAGCAAATGCATTGGCCCTTACTAATTCCAATTCATTGCTGAATTCCAAATCCGATATACCACGAGATCCAATGAATTCCTCGCCAATGACCGTGACGCCAGATATCTTCAACCGAAGGTGGCGGCAGCCATGGAACGCACCCTTCTCGATTTTATCAAATCCTCCCGATAGCTCCACATCTGTGAGCCCTACGCAATCTATGAAGGCACACTTTTCAATGCTAACTCTGGAAGGGATGGTGAGGCGTTTCAACGTGCAGTGGGAGAAGGCACCCTCCCCAATTCTCTGTAAATGTGCACCAAATTCCACCTCCGATAGTCTGGAACAACCCCAAAATGCACCCTCGTCAATTTCCTTCACGCCAGGCATTTTAATCCCCTTCAATGAATGACAGCGATGAAACGAATATTTTCCAATACGTCGTAGACCATCGTGAGTTTCGATAGAGTCTAAACTAATGCAGTATTCAAAGGCCTCGTCATCAATTGCATCCGAAGATTTGTCGATGCGGACATGAGTGACGTGCTCGGGAGCACGTCCTCCCTTGTACACGAAAATGATATCGGCCTCGGCAGCATCATCATTAGCATTATTTTTTCGCTGTTCTGACGCCGCAGTATTCACGGCGCCCGTGCGAGCAACGGCGAGGCGGTGATCAAGAATAGCCATTTGGTGTTATTGTATCTAAATGAAATGATTTTTTTTTCGTTTTGGGGGCGAGATGAGAAAAAGGAGGGGGGGAAACACATCCGTTATGAATGATGTGGTGAACGGAGTGACTCCTACTTCGTGCGTTTTTTTATGAATCTTTGCAAATCATAGGCCTCCAGTGTATAAATTTGCGGGAAAAGTTGATAATTACTGCTCTTTTCTAAAGGCCACAAAGATACGAGGCATATGAGGTCATAATTTTTAAATTCGTGATCGCCGAATGGCATCTCCGACCTACAACCTACCATACACTCATCACACATCCTCACTCACGATCCATCCACACTCCTCAAAAAAAAAATAAACGGCCAAAACAACTTACGTTGAGAACAACAACAACAACAACACAAAAACAGAATGAGTGAATTTACATTGAATATCTGCTGCATGGGCGCCGGCTACGTCGGTGGACCCACGATGGCGGTGATTGCTTTGAAATGTCCCCAGGTGCGTACATAATATTATGTGATGTATCTATCCAGCTCGATTTGCAATTACAAAATTTACGTATATATGTGTTTATTATGCCAATCACACTCACTCTTGTGACCACTCTTTGCTACAAAAAATCAATCATCAAAATAATATTACTCTAAATCAACTCAACAACAATCCCCACAAAAAAAATATTACAGATCCGAGTTTGCGTCGTAGACCTCTCCCAAAAGCAAATTGACGCCTGGAACTCCGACTCTCTCCCCATCTACGAGCCCGGCCTTCCCGAGGTCGTTGCCGAATGTCGTGGCCGCAACCTCTTCTTCTCAACCGACATTGACGAAGAAATTAAACGCGCCGACATTATCTTCATTAGTGTGAACACCCCCACCAAGACTATGGGGATTGGCGCTGGACGTGCTGCCAATATTAAAAATTGCGAGTTGTGCGCACGTAAGATTGCCGAGGTTAGTGAGACAGGTAAGATTGTCGTTGAGAAGTCAACTGTGCCCGTGCGCACTGCTGAGGCTGTCCGACGTGTATTGGCATGTAATGAAAAGGGGTTGAAGTTCCAAGTGTTGAGCAATCCAGAGTTTTTGGCCGAGGGTACGGCCATGGACGATTTAAAGGCGCCGGACCGTGTCTTGATTGGGGGGGTGCAAGATGCCGATGGGATCAAGGCTGCCGAAACATTGGTGAGTGTGTATGCCAATTGGGTACCACGGGAGCAAATTTTGACGACCAATTTGTGGTCGAGTGAATTGAGTAAGTTGGTCGCCAATGCCTTCTTGGCACAGAGGGTATCAAGTATCAACTCCATTTCGGCATTGTGTGAGGCTACCGGGGCGGACGTTAGTGAGATTTCCCGCGCCGTTGGAATCGATCAACGTATTGGACGTCGTTTTCTCAATGCCTCCATTGGATTCGGAGGCTCATGCTTCCAGAAGGATATTCTCAACTTGGTCTACTTGTGTGAAACTTACGGCTTGCACGAATGCGCCGATTATTGGAATCAAGTTATCATAATGAATGACTACCAAAAGAAGCGTTTCACTGAGAAGATGGTCTCCAGTATGTTCAACACTGTTACTGGCAAAAAGATTGCCATCTTGGGATATGCCTTCAAGAAGGATACGGGAGATGTACGTGAAACCCCCTCCATGTTTGTTGTTCGGGATTTGGTATTGGAACAAGCCAAGGTTCACGTCTTTGATCCTCAAGTTAAACGTGAGGATATGTGGATTGAAATGGAGTATACTTGCGGTATGACTAAGGAAACACATCCTGGATTGGACGATGCTGTTACCACTTCTCCTGATGCGTATACCGCCTGTGATGGTGCTCATGCATTTGCCGTGTTGACGGAGTGGGACGAATTCAAGACGTTGGACTTTGAGCGAATTTATAAGAGTATGGCGAAGCCCGCGTTTGTGTTTGATGGGCGTAATATTTTGGATCATGGCAAGTTGAGAGAGATTGGATTTGAGGTGCATGCGATTGGAAAGCCTGATCCTAATAAATTTTCTGACCTCTAAGAAAAGTTAGTTGACAGGGCGCGGGGGGGGGGTCTTATGTGGATGTAATCATTTGTGGTGGTGGGGGGATGGAGGAGTATCAAAATAACCTTAATTAAAATATTATTTTTGAAGGCGAGTGATTGATCTAATAGCTATTGTAGCTCCTCCCTGAGATGGGGGAGACTGTGATCGGTTACTGCACTACTGAAGAATCCATTGACCATTTCTTATCACTGCGATTGACTTCAGCATCTTTCGGAAGACTGCGGCATCACTATCAGGGACGTCCTTGAATTCCTTCAGCAACTCACGAGTCGTCGGGCCACCGCCGTTAGAAGATGCTCTGCGGCGAAGGTAATTTCGTAGGCGGAGTAAAAGCTGGCTGTGCTTCTTTGACTCGGAATCAGACCAATTAGTCTCCTTTTGGCTCGATGAAGCAATTTGCATCCGCTTTTGTTGCAGGTTGGCTAGCAATGCACTGGAAGAAGTCATCTTTGTCGCTGCACTCGCAGCTGCAGGTGGCGGCTGCCTCGTCTCATCAGAGCCAGTCCAGGTAGGCGTAAATCTATCTAGATCCCTTGAGCTTTCCTGCAACGATGCTACCGCCTTCAGCGCTGTTTTCTTTGCGTCATTTTCCATTTCAATCTCCGACATGGATTTCTTTTTGGAGGAGGAATTCTCCACAAAATCGTGGTCAAAGACGCCACACAAACCCTTGCTTTTCATCACGACCTCCAAAGTGTTGCTATTTTCAGGCAGCTCTTCATAATTGTTCTCCGATGTAGCCGCTGCGTCAGGAATATTGACATCCACGACGCCTTTGCCTCGCGTGATTTCTCCCGTCTCCGTAATATCGTCGGTATCTGCTTTTAACGTGAATAAGTCCCTCAGATCCTTCTGAGAGAATAATCGTCTTTGCTTTGGATCTTGTAAGACTTGGTTAGATAGGGCTGTCTTGAAGATTTGACGCTGATAGATCTTTTCTTCAATCGTCCCAGCAGTAATTAAACGGTACACCGTGACATCTCGCTTCTGACCGAACCGCCATGCTCGTTCTCTGGCCTGTGCATCGGTTTGGGGGTTCCAGTCTGGGTCGTAGAGAAGCACCCTATTAGCACCTGTGATATTGAGGCCAACCCCACCAGTTTTAGTCGTCATGAGCATGCAGAAGTAGCTCTCATCATTGTTGAACTTATCAACCAAACGCTGTCTGGAGGAGACACTCGTATTACCATCCATTCTTGCGTATTTCCAGCCCTGCATATTAGTGAAGCGTTCAATAATATTCAGCATCTTGCGCCATTGTGTGAAAATAATGACCTTATGTCCCTGCTCCTTCCACAGCGGCAATATCTTTGATAGGACTTGGAGCTTTCCTGATTGATCCGCGATGGCGCCACCTTCATAGAATTCGTCCTCAGTGGACGAACTGTCGTCTTGAAGCGAAGGGTGAGTTGTTCCCTCAAAATTAGCGACAAGACTAGCGTGATTGCAAATTTTTCGCAAGGTGGTGACCGCTCCGAGAAGGTTAGCAGATCCCCTCATTACACCCAACACTTCATCTGACCTTAAGAATTCTTCATACATCCTTCGCTGCTTCGGAGACAAACGACAGAAGAGTACTTGCTCCGTCTTTCCTGGCATTCTATTAACTTCCTTCACGTCTTTCTTCTGTCTCCGTAGCAGGTAGGGATTGATCAAGTCCCTCAATACCAAGGAGCAACGATATGCTAGCTGCACTTGCATAGGGCTCGCATTAGAATACCCCCCACGTTTAATTGGTGCGGCAAACTCTGCCTCAAACGCTGGAAGAGTACCCAATCGTCCTGGAAATATAAAGTCAAACAAAGACCATAATTCCCGAAGATCGTTTTGAATCGGTGTCCTGGAGCAAAGAGTGTAGTTGAGTATTGTATTTAAGTGAAGCGTCAATTCAAGCAATTCATTATGTGACTTACCCACTCAACAAGAGGCGATGAGGAGTGCGTAGTCGTTTGCATGCAAGAGTCACGTCGGCATCTGGATTGCGAATCTTTTGACCTTCATCCAACACGACATAGCTCCAATTGTGATTTACCCACGTATCTGGTGACCGCCGAATACTTTCGTAGGTAGTGACAATTGCGTATCCCGTCCCACAAAAGGCATCTGCTCCCTTCTCATCATAGTCATCATCATCAATAGCCTCATTAACTCTATCCGATCGTGCGTTCTTCAACCACTTTTGCAGTGAACGCAGCACCCCCTTGGATATAACTCTAGATGCACCATCCGTTTCACCAGAACGATGAATCATGATTCTCCTTAAACCGGGTGCCCATATTTTTAATTCGCTGAGCCAATGTGCCAACATTGTTGCGGGGGCGACAATTAGGACAGAGTCAATGAAACGATTGGCAGCCATCGCACCCAAGAAACTACAAACTTGTACCGTTTTGCCTAGAGAGAGAAAGAAGCAGATGAGTAAATAAATAATAGAACCTGAGTATGGTGTAGAATAAGTTGATTCATCATCATATGTACATAAACGGAAGAGTTGTACGCACCTAAACCCATCTCATCGCCAACAACGCCCCCAGCACCTTGACAATGAAGTTCCCACATCCAACGTAATCCGATACGTTGATACGGAAATAAGCGATTATTCACCCAAGCGGGGATTTCTAATCCACCATCGTATACTTCCGCTCCGGGAGGTATTTCCGTCGAATCCTGTTCGGCCATTTTGTTCATCTGTTGGAGACCGCACCTTGCCCAGAATTCTGTGCGATCTTCGTAGTCGAATTCATCCATATCGTCCATGGATGTTGGATTGTATGCTGATGACTCTTTTCTCAGTTTCCTTTCATTAGTAGATGTGTCGTCATTCAATTTTGAACTCGTGTCCACACTCTCCACCTCCTCCTTCATGGACGTCGACTCATCAACCTCATCAATGTCCAATGTATCATCCACATCATCCTCGACATCAAAATAATTAACAACCTTCTTCTTCGTCCGTCTAGAAGTTCGTCTTCGACCTCTACCACTACTCGACTGTTGACATTCGGCAATATGCCTCGATAAAAATGCATCCGGTGTAGCGTCGTTATTGTCTCCCCCCATTTCTATTTCCTCATCTTTTTCATGGTAGAATAGTAGAATAGTTTCACATATTGGACAGAATACTTTGGTATGCGAACGTTTCGCAGTGGTTGTATCATTTGAATCCTTTGAAACAACTTTTTCTTCTTCTTCTTCTTCAGCCCATCGAACTCCATTATTACTTTTCTTCCTTGCGGATACCAATGTTTCTTCATCATTCCCTCCCTTATTTACAGTTTGTTCCGATTGACTACTCTTTAATATTCCAACACTCTTGGTAGCAACAACAACAGGATCGTCATCGTCTCTCCTCTTTTTAGTATGCAACTTTTGTTCACTCTCATCCACAAACTCCTCCTCATCATCATCATCATCATCATCATCATAACCACCACTACCCAACAATTGTCTACGACGAATCAACCGTCGTCTCCTCCGTTCCTCCCTCCTCCTCCTCTTCTGCTGCACATCAAACTCTTCTTCCTCCATTGATTGCAATGGTGTTAATCCATTATCGATACGCATTTGTGATTTGAGTGACATGATTGTATTGCGTTTTCGTTTGTTGTTGTTATTGGTGGTAGTAGTAGCAGTATTTTGATTGAATTGATGTCCATTTTTGATTTGATCTAGTCGACTATTACCAACAGGAAGAAGTAGCAGTGTCGATGAGGATGATTTACCACCTTTGGTAGCAATGGCCCCAAAAGAAGAAGAAGCGTGCTTGGCATCACCCCCCTTTCTTATCGAGTAATTACCATCATCACCATCGTGACCAACTTGATGATAATTCTTCGATTGAATTATTCCATAATATTCATCTGCAGCATCCACAGTAACTGCATGACTTTTCCGTCGTTGAGTGGGTATGATCCCATCCTCCTCCCTCACACCCGCCACATTCTTGAGGTACGATAGACACAATTGCTCTTTCATGTGTAGCAGATCGATGGCTCGTTTGCGACTTTCTTCTTCTTGGTCGTGATGAGAGTTATCATCCCTTGATTGGTGCTGTTGCTGAGCAATATGCAAACGTCGTCGAACTTGGGATAACACTGTCAACACGTGCGGTACATCCTCCATCGTCGTGGCATTATTGCTGATCGAGACAGAAACGGCAGAGTGACAACACGTCATATCCGATAAATTTGGAAGACTAATTCCAAATTTTCCACATGGAATTAAGACACCACCACCGGAAGCAGCAGATGCAATAACTCTTGCAATATCCCCATGGGGTAATGCAATCTTGGGAGCGGAACGTAATTTCACATCTCGTAGTACGGAGGATTCATAGGTGGAGGCATCGGCTGTGGTGGAGCCTAGTGAGGCTAGGAGGGCGGCTTCTTCAGTCTTGCTATTGCTATCGTTGGTCATGGTGGTGACAACAGTGGACACTTTTTCGAGTGTACGTTTTGTGTTTTATCATGGTGGGATGGATGGGGTGAATGGAGGTGAAAGTGAGTAAAAGTCACATCTCTGCACCTAAATATCAATCTATTTATCCAAGTTTGGGCAGATAGAAACGCAATTTGGGGAGTGAAGAGTGAATAACCAATGCGGGCGCTCGTTCTATCCAAAGCTTGAAATAGGTCTTTCCAATAATTGAGAGCCGGAGGACTGTTCAATAAATTCTTCAACAGATCACAAACCAGAGCTATTATGTAGTTATGACAATGATGATATCCTTCCACCAGAAGTGATACACATTGACATCGACGAGAACATTAAAGTCAGAGAGAGAGAGACTGAGAGAGAGAGAGAGAGAGAGAGAGAGAGAGAGAGAGGGTGTCGAAGTAATTTTTATCTCCCGCCCCTAACTACTTCACAGACAAATTTTGTACGGAAAGACCCATCATTTCACTCTCTTGTCGAGTCTTCACATATATTGCTTCATCAACGGCACTACACATTCCACACTTTTCGTACAGTTGAAACATAGAAAATGCCGACAGAATCATCTTCTGATCATCATCACCACCATCAACGCCGCTGTCTTCCCCTCTTTTAATTATTTTGACCAATCCCTTCGATAGAACGCTGTCTGTCGCTGCAAACAAATTAATGTCATGCTGCAAAATTCCTGGGTAGGAGAATTCCTCTCCTTTGCAAGCTTCTTCTACAAAGTTCTTCTCAAAGCAGACCTTGCAGCACAATCGTGGTAGGCCACGATGGACACGTTGCATCATTTGTTTGCCATCGGCTCCAGGTGCATACATAGTTTGCATAATCTTTTGAACAATGAGAATATAACTGCCTTCTTCGATACTTGTCTTACTCGTCTTATCGTTAACGGGAAGAGCCATTTTGCAACAGAAGGGACATTGATGACAAGCAAACGAGTCTGGCCAGTCAAAGCTCGATGAAGCCTTCGCAAATTGATGGGCGAAGTGTACCGTGTCTTCCTTGTCAAGGTAGCATTCCCCTAAGAACACGGCGCTCTCTTCATCCCCCATGCTCAAATGTGGGAGCAAAATATGGAGCACTGCCTCCTTCCCCGTCCAACGTTTGGCATTCTCCATATCTTGTGTGTCATAACCTGCATTTTGCATCATGTTAATAGGCACACCATGAGTTCTCTTGTCGATGTGGAAGGGGGCTGTCTTTCCCACGGTGAGCATGAATCGTTCCTTTTGTGTAAAGTTAATCATGGGTTGCGTCTCATACGTCACTGGCATCAGTTCACCCGTGGTGGCCCCCGTTTCATCGACATATTTGCCATTAAGAGAGTCAACCTTGGACAGTAATGCTTTGCGCACATCACATTTGGACTCGTAGACTAAGGCTTCATTAAGTTCACGGATTACCGACTTCTTAACGACTTTGGTCTTCCAATTGTTTCCAATAATTTCTTCGTTCAATCTAACCGCCGAGGTGGTGGATTTGGCTGAAGCACTGGGCGCTCGCCTGCCGCCCTTCTTTGCACTTTTCTTCTTTGACGAGGGCATAATTCGTGATGACCAGCAACTTTATTCTTGAGCAGTCAGGAGATGATTTGCAATCGACTTGAATATGATTCTGATTCCACTCGAGAGGAAGAAGAAGATGATGATCGAAAAAATTATCTGCTTTTTGGTGGATGTGCGTGCGTGCTACAGGTGACAGGTGACTGTTGGACGGATATACCCGACTGTAGCAGACGGTTTGTAAAATATCTATGGTACAACACTTATTCAAGCTTATTCATTAGCGGCAACTTTTCTTTCGAGCCACCATTTTCGTAGGGCCAGATAATGCCGCCGTCAATTCGTCCATGGTGCAAAGGTTTGTTTTAGCCATCACCATCGGCAGCAGCGCAGCATGGTCTCACCGCTCACCGACGCTCAGCGGCGGCGACCTGTATGGTAACCCTAGCCAGCATGTAACTTCTCTTTCAATATTGGTGCTGTGAATATGCTGAGCACAGATTTGTAATCGTGAGATCAAGCTGAGTTCAAATCTGATGTGCCCCTAATGAGTAACAGAAGTGCATCAAAAGTAGAATGTTTAGTTAGTGTTTCTCCAGTGACTACCAGATGGGGGCTGCCATCCTCCAAAATGATCGCCCAGTTGCTTATTTCTCCAAGAAACTCTCACACCTAGTCAACTGAATTACACCACCATGGAAAAAGAACTTTTGGCTATTGTCAGTACTCTCAACGAATATC
>JALLBJ010000507.1:0-19053 GCA_036940105.1 Skeletonema potamos | reverse complement strand
CAACGACGAGGGGGGGGAGAAGAAGTAGTGTTCCTGGAGAGGTGACCATTCTCTGCCAAGAAATCGTCGAGGTCTAGAGAAAGAGTACTTATTCTCTTGTGTTATTATAGATGATGAGAATTTATGTTTATTGTGTAATACAAATGAAAGTAGTCCAAATCGAACCTTCTACTTCTATAAAAGTATGCTTGCTAGTTTTGAATGCTTGAGTGTTCGATTGAAGGAAATAATTTATCATTGAATGAAAACCCATCACGCAGAAAACTCCATTTTCAGATCCATGGAGCTGATGACGGAGCGGACATAAAACATAAAAAAATTCGACTCGCCATGAGAACGTTGTCCTGAGCAGCCCCAACTACGTACTAATCTAACAATGAACCCCACCGCCAACAATCCGTCATATCAAGGCAACCTCATGGAATTATACAGTGGTGGCCGGCAGCGTGGCTCTCAAGACTCAAATGAGAATATTATTGTTCACGGTAATGGAAGACCATTTATGGCTCCACCATCGACTAAAAGTAACGCTGATAGTAGTTATGCTGCTTACAGATCAGCTTCTCACATAATAGCCAGCGGTGGTGTCTCGTTATCATCTGGTAGTACCAATAATAAGAGTGTGAAGCCAAAGAGATTAATTGGGAGCAATTATCATTTTCTACCGACCATGGTCACCGGTGGCGGCAGTAGAGAAATTAATGGCGATAGTGATGATGACTATGTGGACAATGACGAGGTGCATTACAATGAACGTAACAGTCATGCAATATCTTCTTCAGATGAAGGTGCTGCCCTACGAGATGTTTTTTTGAGTCAGCACTCTTCGGTATTATCAATGTCTGCCGCAATGGATAATGGAATCGCAATAAAAAATAATTACGGCAACAACAACAACAACAACCCTGCAATAATGTCAACTCCACCGCAGCAGCTGCAGCAACAACAATTCAAATCTGCATTGGGACAAAGAATATGGCAAAATTATCAGCTCAATCGTCATCGTCATCATCAGCTACACAATAACAGCAATAGCACAATCACGCCACCATTATTTATCTTATCACAACATCATTTACCACACACAGAATTTTTACATCTCCCACCCAAAATGGTGCGAATAAAACGACACCCCTCACAATATAATGACAATGCAGTGATGGCATGGGTCAACATGGATGAATTGGAACGACAAGTCCTTCAAAGTCATATAGACTTTGAAACCTCCTCTTCACCTTTACTGCAGGATGAATTATCACATCATGTTCGTCACGACGTCACCAACAGCAGCAGCACCTATGGGAATTCAACGTTATCGTCGTCGTCGTCATTATTAACAAGTGAATGTTTTAGTCGGATATTAGAACGTGATTCACGTTGTGGGTTGGGTATGTCATTGAGGGAGTATGATGGATGTGTGTATATTCAGGCGTTGTTACGGTTAGATGGATCTCGTATGGAGTATGACATTGACAACAATAGCAGCAACAACAACATTGACTTTGAAAGTGGTGGAAACAAATTACAAATGAATGAAGAAGATGCAAAAAGTCCAGCATTCGCAGCGGGGTTACGTCCCGGTGATCGTCTCCTAGGATTAAATGGACGGCCATTCTTAAAGGGGATCAAAGTTCCCAACCTCTTATCGTCAAGCATCAGTAGTACTGATCACATCAAGAAGGCAGATCCGGAGGATGTATTACGAAGTGTGGGTGATGCTATATCTTCTGCGAAGAGTCCTTTGGTAATTCATATTCAACGAGAACGGGATGCCAATGTAGTTCAAGAACTGTTGCAGAAGTTAACAAGCAAGTCGAGTAGAAAGGTTCCAATTCAAGAATGGAAGAGGGCTGCATTGGTGAAGAATAATACGAATGTCGTCGAGACAACAACAGCAGCAGCAGCAGCATCCTTTCCACTACCAAATATCAACAGTCCATTGGAACAACGACCTAAACCCAAACCAAAAGGACCCTACATCCATCCATTTGCCAAAGCCCTTGCCGATCGAAGCATTATAAAAAAGGGCAAGGATGAATTACTCGTCACACAACAAATTCGAATATTCACCGATCGGACCCGCCAATGGGAATCCAAATTATCATTCCGATTACGCGCGTCTGACTTTACATTACGACCGCAATTGGATGCACGTGATGTAGAACCCTCCTACTATGCATCATTTTTAACAGATGATGATCCGTATCCCCCCTTCTTTGATTATAAAATGGCCAAGAGTATAAGGTCGTATGCTCCATCGACGCCCATGATACAAGATTGGAGATTATCCCGTGGGTTAATGGTAGCTTCTTCACCGGTACGACAGTCCAATCGAAGGATATCTCGGGAGGCTGCCGTGTTGGCTGATTTGTATGCTGGGTTGGATGAAGATGATGCCAAGGTGCAAGATTTGATTTTGGGTGAGTCGTTAAAAGGTGCAGTGTCCTATGATGGTGGTGAGGGTGGTTGTGGTGTGGCATACCCCTCTTCGGACATGCAGGTCGAAAGCGCCATGGGTGATGCGAGTGATTTGTATGTTCCACTGGTGGGAGTTCGAAAGGCAGTATGCGTACGAATACTCAATTCGTTTCTGGATAATAAGAATCGAACTGCCTTTACGATTTGGTGTTTTGATATTGAGAGTGGGATGGAGTGGTATGCCCCGGCGAGATATTTTTCAGATTTCAAAGACTTACGCTATGCATTGATACGGATTGACAAAGCCATTGGTGATATACCCTTTCCGTCATTTAGTTGGAGTTTGGGCTTTCCGGGCATTTCAAGTGAGGCGAATGAATCTGAGAGTACCAAGCAAGCACGTCGTCAGCAGTTGGAGAATTTCTTACGGAAATTGTTTGCATCGGTGTATCGTGGGCCGCTGAACCCCTATTTGGCTGAAGTGGCGGTTCATTTGCAAACATTTATTGGGTGTGACACCATACTTACTGATGGCGGCAATGCAAATCTGGCTTTGGATAATCAAGTGGCAATTAACGAAGTAACATATGGGAAACGAACGCCCGATTCGAAATCCGAGCAAGATAGCAATGCAAGGATGCATCTGAAGCGTTCTATCCAACGGTATGTTTACAGACTATTTTTGCTTCCGTCGGTTGAAACGCTTGTGGCTCATTTTGTTGATACCGCCAGACAAAAGGTAACATCGGAAGCAAGTAACTTTGGGCCAACGAAACGTCAATCTGTCCAGTTCAATGTGAACAAAGGCGTAGCTACGGCTGATGTAGAAAAGATTCGAGATTTCATTGATCAATTACAAGAGCTCATTATAGACGGATGTCACGAAGACTTCATGTCAATTTCTCAACGTCGTGACTTTGCCAGCCTTGTCGATGATGCAGATAGTTCCGTACGGGAGGAATTGTTTCGTGAGGCAGTGCGAGAACAGGTGGAACTGGAAGTCTACGTCCCCTTGAGAAGTACCATATCCAAATATCTTGTTTACGCATGGTTCAATGAAGATATGGAAATGAAGCACAAAATGAAGGCGTTGGAAAACAAGCCACAATCCTTCTTTAGAATCCCTAAAGAGCACCGGAGCCGATCAGATTGGAGTTCGGTGTCAAAAATTCTTCAGGAAGGTGTGGGCCGAAGCACTTTGCCCTGCGTGAAACTACGTGCAATTGTGGATGCTGCGAAAGAGATTACTCATCTAGATGCCGAAGAGCGGAGCGTGTTCCCCGAAGCTACATTCTTTGACGGGAAAGTCGTGACGAAGACAAAGACTCTGGGAGCAGATGATTTCCTACCAATATTTATATTTTGCTTTGTCCAAGCAAAGATTGAGCGTCCCCAAGCCCTCTGTGCGCTGCTTCAAACAATGTGTGATCCTGCCAAGTTGAATGGAGAAACCGGATACTACCTGTCATCTTTCCACGCAGCAATGACTCATATTCACGAAGACTTAGACCTTTCTGAGGTCAATGATGAACTTGCCATATTCCTTGAATCGTCATAATTAAGCTGAAAAAGGTATGGTAGTAAGTTCTACCGCTGCATCAGCAGAAGCTGCCACGTCTAACCAATTAAAGTAACAAGAATATCATGACAGTGATAGATGCACATACTTCGCTCAGAAAGGAGGAGTGTGCATTAAGCATGGGGCAAAGTTCAAACGACGACAAGCGTAGAGGAGTCTGTAGGAGGCACGGCGCATATCGCAATACATACGATGAATCTACTGCATTTGGATCAGAGTTTGATAAGACTACTGCAACTCTAACTGTAGCCAATCATCAGCGTACTTATTCTTCGTCCTCAACGACGAGGGGGGGGAGAAGAAGTAGTGTTCCTGGAGAGGTGACCATTCTCTGTCAAGAAATCGTCGTGGTCTAGAAAGAGTACATACTCTGCGTGATCACGGATGATGAGAATTTATGTTTATTGTGTAGCACAACTCCAACGAAGTAGCCCAAATTGAACATTCTACTAAGTAGCTTCACATAGCTTGAATTCTTGAATTGTTCGAATGAAGAAAATGATTATTGTACATGTTGCGCTCAATGTGTATCTTTGAATGTAAATCCATCACGCAACACCGTGTACTACGTCAATGGAGCCGATGATGGAACAGGCATAATCATAAAAAACACACATGTGCAACAGAAAATCGATAAAAGCTTGTAGCAGTCCCCGCCAACAATCCGCCATATCAAGGCAACCTAATGGAAATACATATGGTGGTGGCCGGCGGCGTGGCTCTCAAGACTCAACAAATGAGAGTATTTTTGTTCACGGTCATTGAAGTTGAAGTCCCTACGGTGTCAAACCAAGCAGTGTAGCAACGACATCTGATCGATTGCTTTGACCTCGCCATCACGCATCACACATCACACAAAAAAGATATCTGGCAACAACCCACAGTATTAGTATGGTATGGTATTATCAAACCTATTCAATAACAACATAGCCAACTACTTAGTTTCTAACCCCATTTTTATGGCGTACTTCGTAAGTTCTTAGGGCTCTCTCGTTTTCGCCGTTATATCTTTTTTTGCTGTACGGTAGGAATAGTATTAGGTACAAAACGAGGCTCTGACGTCAAGCCAGGCGTTGGGCTTGATGGAATTAGTTTATAGGAATGGAATGTAGCTGAAGATGGCCCCCGGAAGGAAGGTTTGGAGGAACTGGCTTGTTTTGTGCTCATTGCTTTTGGGGTGGGGCTGCGTGGGGAGGAGGTTGTGCTAGTTAGTTTGGAAGGTTTGTTATACTTCTGGGAGGAGACCGGAGAGGAACCCCAGCCCTACACAATGATAAACCTTTTCGGTCGGTTCAAGGCTGAGACTGGATATCGATGGCATTGCCTCCCGCTATGTGAAAATGGAAGAAGTGGGATTCCCTTCAGGGCCTGGATAGGTACGCTGTTGGGTCGCAGAATTTCGCAGGGTAAGCAAAGTGGTTACCTTTTCGCTCAGGAGGACGGTACCAAGGTAGCTATCAGGGATTACGAGGGCGAATTCAAGAGGTTAATGGGCCTACTTTAGTGAGGCTCATCCTGAGATTTTCTCCAGGGGAACAGTCCTTGAGTGGTACAGTTTGAGAAGATCCCTTCGTCGAGGAGGGCCGAGGAGCCATCATGGAAACAACGGGTCGAGTTGACCAGACAATTGTCAACCTTATGAACCGTTGGCGCACACGAGAGAGTGCGAGGGGAACGGAGCCAGGTTTGTCGATGCGGCAAACATATACCCAAATGAGAGATCTCTTTCCTCAGTTGAAGGAGTATTCTCCACAACCGCAAGGCTTTAGGTTGTGGCAGCGGGGGGGTTCTTGCAGGAGCAGGAGCAAGTTGTTTGAATGTTTGGTTTTGGAATGTCGAGTCTGTCACGATCGGTTCTAGAAGTCTGACCGCCTAATAACGCCACACCCACTGGGGTCTCTGGGTTCATATGTGTGTGGCTATGACATATGTGAACTCGGAGGCGATCTCCATTGAGGCCGTAAGTCATACTGCCTTGAAAAGGGTAGTGTGTCAGTCGCATCGAGGGACACCTGGTAGCATCTTTACTCGAATTGATTATACAGACACGGCCTTTTCATCCCAGCTGGTTGCTGCAAGAGATGGTAGGAAAATTATCATTTCTCTTTTTAGGAGAGACATACCCCCACTGTTTGCTATATCTATATATATATACCTCTCGTATATAACCTTAAATTTTAGTAGTTGGATAGTTGAGAAAGATACAATCTCGTCAGCAGAGCAAAAACCGCACTGGGCCTTGGCCACAGATGGTTGGGACGATGCATGATGGAGTGTAACTGGATTCAATCTCTCCAACATACTCGGGACCTATTTCGGTAGAAAGGAGTGGCGGCATGATAAAATGATAAGAATGTAGGAGAAGCACATGGCGCCACGTGGATGCAGATTCGGATACCGTCTCCAGCAAATTGAGGGAAGGACTGACAAGCATAAATTCCTGACATCCATTCTACAGGAAATAATCGCATCTGGTAGATGTTTTTACAATCTCTCTCGTAGCCTGTCTCACTTTTCTAGAGCAGCCGAAAAAAATAGGAAGCACTTGTCTAATAGACTCGTTCAGAACTCTGTTAGCAAAGAAGTGAAGATACAATCGTGGCCAGTTCCGCTAAGTGGTGATCACACTTGCCCTTGTCTCGTTCATTGTTCTTTGATATATCGATTTGAATATTTTTTCGACCAATTCAATCAGGTCTGCTAACAACACAAAACAACCCAAAAAAACGGAAAAGAAATTAGGATCCAGATCCAAGCGAAGAGCGAAGAACATGGTGGCAACAAACGATAGCGGAGGAGAAGAGGAAGATTTGGGTGCCTTGATCTACAGGGAGAGCCAGCTGAGGAAGGCAGAGGCAGCTGAGGAGTTAACTGAAAAGAAAGTCACCCAAAAGCAATATAAAAAGAAATGCTCCGCTGATGGATGCAGTAATATTGTTGTCAAGGGAGGAGTGTGCATTAGGCATGGGGCAAAGGTCAAACGATGCAGCAGTGAAGGATGCACAAATCAAGTCATCAAAGGAGGAGTGTGCTGGAGGCATGGAGCAAAGCGTAATCCATATGACGAATCTACTGCATTTGGAAATTCACACGGATCAGCATATGATGAAACGACTGTAGCTCTCTCCAATCAACGTACATCGGCAGCAACGGGTCAAGATAATACAAATACAAGCAGAATTCCCCCGCAGGTGATCGTCTGTCAAGTTCAAGTTATCGAGCAAGTATGATATTTTGTTCTTCTGCTTCTGTCAACACCATTGGTTTTGATGATCATCCGCGCAACAGATGTTTTCTGACTGTGACGCATTTTGGTTTTGGTGCCCTTGGAATAGTATGAAGACCACCAATGCCCAAAGTGCCTCTAGAGAGAGAGTGAGCAATGTCACAACAACAACATTTGCATCTAATTTCCATCGCCATCACCATCACCATCACAGAGGACAGAGAATAGTTTCAGTTTCAAGCTACAAAAAAAGTACATTTCTAATGAACCACGAACAACTTGTTGTGTTAATAATGTTGATAAAAAGAAGAATGACTGCTCTGTGCTGCCAGTAATGTTATGGTAATGTTGTAGGTAAAGGTTAAAGGTGCAGCTACTTATTAGCAATCACAACTGACAACTGACCTCTAAACACCCTTATTCACTGACACTGCCCCCATCCGGGACCAGTTTTCGTCTTCAAAAACTTGATGCTCCAACAAAGAAGCTGGGATTCGGTACAGCCCCCTACAATACTTCGAAGGCTGAAGGGTCGTCAGTCGTCAGTACATACTTACCTATGATGTTCCCAGTTTACATTTTGACGTATTGTAGAGTGAGAGGGTGTCCAATAAATATTGAATACAAAGTCAAGATGGTGGTGAAGGGAATGCAATTCATGATAGACGATTCCTACACGATGGAGGAGGATGAGGATGACCCGTCTCCACCACCACCTCCTCAGACTCAGAGCAAGAACGAAGACGAGCAGCGGACGACGAATAAGAACAGCGTTCTCAAAACGCCTCCAGCAGAATTATCATCGTCACAGGCAGCATTATATGCAGAGGAAAAGAAGAGCGATAGCATTGGATCTAGTAATGCCCTCGCTGATGATGTAATTATTTTGAATGAATCAGATGAACATGATCCACAGAAGGAGGAAGAAATTACCAATTTTTCGTGCCTAGCAGATGCATCGATAATGACTCCACAGTCATCGAATCTACACAATGAGACGATATTATTATCCTCGTCCTCGTCGCGAAATAGAATGACATCATCGTCGTCAGCAATAGACAATATCAATGGCGGTAAGAAGACAATGGCCATGGTCAAATTTCGCGTATGGGATCCAGCAGCTCCATCCCAACAATTCAAATTTATAACTGCCACCACTGTCCTCTTATTGCCGTCGCAAACAACTGATAATAGTCCTCTTGACGACGATAATGATGATGAGAGATGTGACGACGACAACAATGATGAGTCGTCTTTGAATTCTGCCAAAAAAGTTTTTGATCGATTGTACAGCATTAACAAACAGCAACAAAAGCAGCATCGACTGTCTATTGTCAAGGAGGAACGTCTTGGCTCTGATGATACAACGGATGGCGATGACACTGATACGAATACTTCCAATAATAATTGGAATAGTAATGGCAATATTATCGATGATGCTGATGAAGATGATGAGCTGCAACAACAAGAGGAGGGGGGGATAGGGAGACGAAGGACTGTCAAGACTGATAACAAATCTATACAGGATATTCTATCTCAATTGTCGTCGTCAGCTGTTGTTTCAGATGGTAGCAGCAATAACGATGATCACAATCAGGAGAATTATGACGACAACAAACAGTTACAGAATAATCAATTGCAAGTGGGCAACGTGGTAGGATTATACTTGAAGAAGAAATCAGCCACATCATCATCATCATCATCTACAGTGACATTATCGACCACATCCAACACTAGCAATAGCACCACTCAACAATCCAATGAATGGAAGGTTGGAAATTCCATTCGATTACTACACAATCTCAATCTCATACCTCTGCACACTACCGGATTGGAGCGATTATTATATCAAATTGAAAGTAATCATCCATCCTTACGTGAGTTAATCCTGGATGGGATCACTACCACAACTATTACATCCTCGACATTCCAACAACAACAACAACATCTTCAAATAACCACATCTCACATGGAAATACTAATCGAAGCAATAGGGAAAAACACCTCTATCAAAAAATGTTCCCTCCGATACTCCCAAATCACAGACGACATTGCTGCCATGTTTGCATTGGCATTAGTTGACAATACTACAATGACATCCTTATCGTTACAGGGAAATCAATTAACATCTACCTCCATTAAAAATTTTATTCGGGTATTGCGCTCCGATGAAAATACTACATTACGTATCTTGGATATGAGTGAAAATTATTTAATAGAGGAGGATGTAGTGAAAGATTTTGATTCGTTTATGGAGCAAAGAGCATTGAAACGTAAATTGATATTTAAGGCTGAGAAAGCCAAACGGATTGCACGGGGTATGCCATTGTTGAATGAAATGTTGGAGGAAGAGGAGGAGGAGGAGGAGGATAATGGATGTTGGAGGATTGGGAGTGGTGTTGTTGTTGGGGGGAGAGGACGAAGTAATAATAATAATAATGGGAGTGGTAGTAGTAGTGGTGGTGGTGGAAGTTCTTCTTGTTGTGTTACTGTGGTATGTCATCCAGGTATTATTGATGGTACGTTCCATGAAACACAATTTCGACGGAGGGGTAGTGGTAACAGTTTTGGAAGTTATCCTCAAAGTGTTGGTGCAGGATCAAGAATCGGAGAGGAAGAAGAAGGAGAAGAACGACGATATTATGCCGAATCAGTCAATTCAGATATTACGGGGATTGGGAACGAGTCACACGTTGTTGTTGCTCCTCGTGGCGGTGGTTCTCCTCCCCCTCAACAACAGCTCCTGCAATCTTCTTCTTTGCGGTCGATTGGATCTGAATTGCATCCTCAATCTCAACAACATCAACAAAGGCAGCACGAACTAATGCCGAACCCCCAACATCGTTCTAATAGACGTTTGGATCCCAACTACAATATGTTCTCTTCCCAAGGCTCGGGGAATGACAGTAACACTTCCAATAATACTGGAACTGAAAGTCTTGATCAACGCCAACATCAACAATTGGCAACCGCCAATGGAGGAGGAGGAGGGAGCTACACTTCACGATCCCTCTCATCATCATCACAATATAGAACAAGAAGTTCCAGAACAAATAATAGTAGTACTAGTCTCAACCTCTCCACGAATGATTACGTTGATGATAAGGCCGATGAACGTGAACTACGACGTCAACTTGCGACGCAAGGTCAGGCCATTGGCGCCTATGCAATCGATGATGAGGCACCAAATCGTCAGGAGGTGCGGGGGAGGAGGGCACGTGTGAGCAGGACGGAAAGTCAGCGGAGGGCACGATTGGCAGAGTTGAGTGGAAATAATGGTGGTGGTGGTGGAGTTGTTGCCATTGAGGAGGGAGGAGGTGGTGGTGATGACTTAGTGGATGCAGATATAGAACGTATGGAAGAGTTTGAATATCGCAATCTGTCAATGTCTCAAAAGGCATTTCATAAGATGGGATTGGGTGGTGAGGATAAAAAGACAGAGAGGATAATTTGTTTGACATTTGGTGTTTGTTGTGTGGTGTTATTGATTGCAGTAAGTCTCTACGTTGCTCGTGGTTAACTTGTGCCCAAGACTCTAGAGGGCATTCCTTGATCTACTATATTAAAAACGCTATTTATAGTGGTCTTTTTTTACGATGTTTTCCTATTGTGGCAAAAGCGTTGCAGGATGTTTCTACGCCTTTGCCGCTGTTAAGCTTTGTTGTTTTTTATTCTGCTGATAATTGCTCTTTCTCTCTACTTTTGATTTGATGCTCTTTTGCCTATTGTACTGTGCTTGCTCCCCCCAGCACCCCCATCCCCCCGCCCTCTAACAACTTGGCACATGGTATAATACTCCTATTAAATATTTCCTAGCAGGCAATCTATCTGATAATTATTACTTTCCATTTAAGTTTGTGTTCTTTCAAGAATATCTTCCTCCTCACCCACCCCTACCGCGCACAGCACTCTGAAAAAGAAGTTGCTACATTCCAAAGCCCCCCCCCCCACCCCTACCTAGTCACTTATTCGCAGCTACTGTTGCTATTATATAATGAAAAAGCAAAAAATTAGGACAAACAAATGTGAGTGAACAAGAGAATATTTGTGCCCAGTGAATAGTCTTACGAAACAAAAGTTAGTTGGTGCTCCTAATCATTGACATTATTCAACCCCTCCCAGATTGAACAAAGAGAAACATAATCATGCATGCTTCACACAACTCACCTACACTAAGTTCTCCCCCCCCCCCCATTGACTGTATTTTTTTGTTAATAAATATTTTTTCCCACTTTCAAATCGAAAGAGACGGAGGACTATTCCCCCCCAAAGTAGCTGACGCACTCCTCACATGCTCACGCAGCACTCGATTACTCGGACTCGGAGGCATTTTATACGCAATGTCAAAACAATATCGTAAAAACTTTTCCATGTTGACAGTCATTACAACCACCCCCTCATCGCCACTGCTGCTGGAATTTTCCGCCACCGCGACAGCACCCGACTTTTGAAACAAATCGATCCAATCATCCTCGCTTGATAATTTCAATTTAGGCGTCAAGGTAGAATTATTCCCAAGGACATCAAAAGTGGAGGCTATGGCAATTGCCTCCTTGTAAGTGTGGACGGTGAGGGGTGGGGAGGAATTGGAATTTTTTGGGGGAAGGGCGGCTTTGAGTTTGGCCAAATCAGAGGAAAAGGTGGGCGTGGATGAGAAGGAGCGGGAGCGGGGACGACGGCCACCTTCGATTGTCATTGTGTGATTATTTAGTAGGTTATGGTGGTTCTTGGCTGTTTGTTTATTATTTTTTGATAGTTGTGTTCTGCTGCTGATGTCATTGTCTTGAAGTTATTGTTCTTTTTCGGAAGATTTGCGACAGAAAAAAGATCCAGAGATTCTGTAGAACAGCCGGCTTGTTCTGTCAGCGATGCGACAGACGGAGGAACAACCTACCGCCATCCATACTAATTAACTTATTAAATAATACTACTTGCCTATCCATGCAGAAACAAATGAGCACTTAGTGTACTTCATCTCACTAAGAACCATCTGTTCTCTCTCTCTCTCGAGACGTTGAACCCGATTATCTTCACAAAAGAACAACTCTTATACTTCCTCGATAATTTGACAGACGATCACCTGAGGAGGATTGCTACATGCATTATCTTGACCACTTGCAGCTGCAGCTTCAGGAGCATATCGATTGGAGAGTGCTGCAGTTGTTTCGTCATATGCTGATCCATGCAAATATCTAAATGCAGTAGATTCGTCGTATGGATTACGATTTGCCCCGTGCCTAATGCACACTCCCCATTTGATGACTTGATTTGTGCATCCTTCACTGCTGCATCGTTTGATCTTTGCCCCATGCCTCTTGCACACTCCTTCTCTCTGAACTACATTTGTGCATCCTTCACTGCTGCATTGTTTGATCTTTGCCCCATGCCTAATGCACACTCCTCCTTTGACCGCTATATTGGTGCATCCTTCACTGCTGCATCGTTTGACTTTAACCCTTGCCCCATGTTTCTTGCACACTCCTCCTTTGATGACTTGATTTGTGCATCCTTCACTGCTGCATTGTTTGATCTTTGCCCCATGCATCACACACAATCCTCCTTCGATGACTCGATTTGTGCATCCTTCACTGCTACATCGTTTGATCTTTGCTCCATGCCTTATGCACACTCCTCCTTTGACAGCTTGATTTGTGCATCCTTCACTGCTGCATTGTTTGCATTTCTGCTTTGCCCCATGCCTCTTGCACACTCCTCCATTCCGAGCCTGATTTGTGCATCCTTCACTGCTACATCGCTTCTTCTTTGCCCCATGCCTCATGCACACTCCTCCTTGGACGACTTTATTTGTGCATTCTTCACTGCTGCATTGTTTGATCTTTGCCCCATGCTTGATGCACACTCCTCATCGTCTGGCTTGATTGGTGCATCCTTCAATGACGCATCGTTTTACCTTTGCCCCATGCCTCACACACACTCCTCCTTTCGTGTCTATATTGGTGCATCCTTCACTGCTACATTTCTTGACATTTGCTCCGTGCCTCACGCATACTCCTCCTATTTTAGAATGATTTGTGCACCCATCAGCAGCGCATATCTTTTGGCTGCGCTTCTTCTTCCTAGCTAATTTTGTAAAAACCTCCTGCTCCTCGATATCTCCACATAAATCTGTTTTCTCTTCAACGACGTTCTTCGTGTAATCATCTCGTCAGAAGACGTATCTTTGCATCCAGCGGCGGCTTGACGAGTTGAAGAAGATGTGCTTCTCTTTCTCTTCTTGGCTCGATCCGCTGCGGCGGCAGCCTCTTTCTTTCTGATCTGACTCTCCCTGTAAATAAGAGCGGCTAACTCTTCCTTTTCTTCATTTTTTGATGCGGTCACCGCCGCCTCTGATAATTTGCTTGTTTTGGACGACATGGTGGATTGTTTTGTCCGATGTTGAAACCAAGAAACGCCTCCTCTTTCGGCGTTCTGTTGTGCTTCGTCATTGGTACCATACGCCTCTCTAATAGGAGGCGTAGTAACAAAACTCATATTGTTGTCCCCACTGCTCTATCGCCTCTCTATCGACCCCCCAAACGCAACTACTGGCCATAACTTGTTAGCACATGTTATTACCTTTCGATGAAGCCACTAGGGGACCTCATCTGAACTATATTCCCACTGCAGCGACTGCATAGGTGCTCATATCATTGGCTGGAAGGCCATGTGGCACTCCTAGAGTGAGACTGATTTGCTCCGATTTGGAAGTAAAAGTGGCGTACAAGTACAACTATCTCAACGAACGAAAGCGTCTTTGGCTTTAAATAACATAGAGAGAAAGTTTGGGATGGGTCTCCACATATTTTCGTCCATTAACATGGCCAAATTTATGATTATTTTTATTTTGTTAGTGTTATGTATGGAAATGTCACCTCCGCCCAGCGAGGTGACATTTCCACGGAGACAGACGGATGACGCGTGTGAGGTGTGAGGAGGCAGGGTAGGTAGTGGTAGGGTACCATCTGGCTGGTGGGCTGAGGCTGGCTACTGTTGATTGCCCTCAAAGTGAGACCTTGAATTAAATTTTTGGAAGTGGAGAAGTGCGGGAACGGTTTCCTGCTGCTGAACAACTCTTCCACTTCTTCCAAGGCATCTCCAAACTCATCTCCAGTAGCGTTAGACGCTGCCTGAGCTGCTGTTGTTGTCGGGTAAGTCAGGAGGAGGCATTCTACGTATTTTTTCATGAGAATATAGTCTCATCAAAAAGATGTTATGTTAGAAGTTCCATTGGGAGTTATTGGGGCGTGATGAGCTTGGCAGGTGGTGGAGTAGCTGAACGGAAATGGAAATGGATTGGTACTTGGTCGATTTTTTTGTCTTTGCCACGTAGGTAGCCATAGTCGAAAATCGACTGTAAAATCGACTGCCGGTCGATTTCCACACCCCTCACATCCCGGATCACGTGAAGGGTGGCCTATGGCCTAACAAACTGAGGGGTGGCCACAAGAAAAAATCGACTTCGGTCGATTTTTCTGGACAACATGGTGTGTCGTTTTAGACCACTTTTTCGAATCGAGTCAAGTTTTTTACCTACAGTAGGAATCAGTAATCTCGGAACCATTTTCTCTAATTTCGACTATGACGTCAGAGAGGTTTGGGAGATCACTTTACGAGTAGTAAAAATATATGTAATTAATTTTTGGCTTCGTCAGTGCATTCTACAAGTTCCACGCCTGCACTGACGAAAAGAAATTTCGAAAAATTCCTTCTGGAAGCTAAGATATGTTGTCTCCAACATTTGTGGTCGCACTTTGACGGCAGAATGGTATGGTACAATACCATACTTAGAGAGAGGAGAGGGGCTGGCAAATTAATTGTGCTTCCTTACCCTTTCCTTACCCATGCGTTTCAACACATATGTATAATATAGTTGTTAGAAGCATCTCTTATTATCTCGATACGATGAAGATCATTGCCGCTTCTATATCATTCTTGCTTCCCGCTACGAATGCATTCAGTCCGCAGCTACTAGCTGCTGCTGGGCGAGGGACACTCCATCGTCCACTCTCGACTACTGCTCTCAGTAGTTCCTATCTCGATAACTTATCATCCTTGTCTTCTCGATCAAGTTTTACCGCAACTGATGAGCAGGCCACTGAAATTCTAGACTCAGCATTTCGAAGGACAGTGAGCAGCACTTCCAGCACACCAACTTCTCCCCGGATGAGTAAGCTTAGCTTGACTGATGCCGATACACTTGCCAATGGCGTGATTGATAATGTCAAAAGAAATGATTTCCCACCCATTGTGGTAACTGTTGTTGACAGGCAAGCCAACATTCTAGTGCAGAAAAGGATGGACGATGTCTGTCATGCTGCCTTTCCTGAATTCTCTTACGCCAAAGCTTACACTTGCGTTACAATGGGCGTTTCATCTAGAGAATTTCGTGACAAATATACTGTCACAAATGATAGTGCCAAAATTGGCCAGATGAACTCAATGATGGCAATAAGTGGAAAAATGGCTGCATTCCCTGGTGGGATAATTTTGCGTAATGAAGGGAATGAAATTATAGGTGCGATTGGAGTGAGTGGAGCTTCCGGAGATGAGGATGAATACGTCGCCTTGAATGCTGCTTGGGAATCTGGTTTACCTCTGCACGTTAGTCCAAAAGAACATAGCTGTACTACAGTCAAATCACCTTACTTCTCCACTTGAGTAAAATCAAATACTACAATAATTGGCAACATATCCTACGTCTAAGTAAGAAAAAATATTATCAAGCCACGTTCCTTATCGCTTCTTGGAGTAACTTTTTCTTCTCCAGTCGAAACATTACTGCCAATACTTCTTCGTTATCGACACCCTTGCCTTCTGTATACATTTTGAGTAAGTTTTTGTCCTCTTCAACAGTTGTAGCCTTTGATTCCAACTCCATCTCAATTGCTCTTCGCACTGCTGTTCGCGCTGCACGTTCATTAGCTGGTGACACCTCCGCTGCGAAGTTTCCTATTGCTTCGCCAGAGTCTTCCCATTCATCATTGGAGGACATCAAGGCGCGAAGTGCTTGGATGACTGCTGGATCAATCCCAGTGGCACGTGTGAGAACTACTCCGCCAATACTGCTAGCTGCTTCAGTGTCTGTGTTGAGGTTGTCGGTTGCAAATCCTAAAAGTCCAGCACGATCTAACTTTTCAAGCCTTCCTGGTCCCACCTTCCTCCCGCAAGCCTGTTCGAGAGCTTCTATGTTCCACTCGCGTATCGGAGGTAAAATATACACATCATGGATATTGTTCTCTTCAACAAAGCCATAGTACTGTAGCAATTGGTCGTTGTTTCTTGGTCCGTACGAGATAAACATCTCTTTCCCTTGTTGCACACCTGGATCCACTGCCGACAAACTAAATCCATCCGCGAAGTACTCAAACGCAACGTTTCCAGTGGCACCCACTCCAACATGATTGGCCATATCGATGAGTGGACAAATAACATATTTTTGTGCCTTGAGTAATTTGGGAAACACGAAGTCTTTCAGTATGGATCCGCATACGACTAATGCAGCGCCATTTGCCGCCTGTTCCACCGTTCCTATCCCAAGACCAATATACATCGCAACAAGAGCAGTCACCGTCGCATAAGGGACAGGATTAAACGCTGATCCTGAGTATGCCCCTGAAAAGGCACGGCTGCGTGCGGTCTCACACCCCCAGACAAAATCATCGTAGGAAATATGCGATGCAAATTCATTTGATGCAGCAACAAGATCGTCATATCGCTTCCTCCAAACACGTTTTTGCAACGCAACTCCTTCCATCATAGGACGATACTGCAATTCCTGCAGCGAAGATTCTGACCAATGAAGTGGTGTGTCATAAGAACGTGGGAGAGAATCGATCCAGGGCTTCATATTGACGCCTCCAGATCGTTGGTTGATTGAGTCTACTTTGTCGTAATAGTTCAATTGAATAGAAAGAGCTGCCCACCAAGGAGAGTTTCTATAAGCTTTTGGGTTGGATGAAAATAACTTTGTTTCCATCGCGGTGTTGTAATCAGTTGGAGATTCAACCGAGAGAGTGAGTTTGGTCGGAACTTGGATGACAATATCATTAGCACTCAGATTTTGGGTCGAATACAACCCCAACCCGGCATTTTTAGAAGCCACAATCTCAACTCCTCCAACTTTGATATCATTTACCGTTGCCCATTCAGCCAACGGTGTGGTTCGTTTCAATCTCGAAGAAGTTGATGGCGACGGATCTGCCTTTGATTTCAAAGCAAATAGAGGAGATGTCTGTCTGGTGATGGACCTTACGGCCGCTGGAGCGAAAGCAGAAGCATTGCCAGCGGCAACTGCACTTATCACGAAAACAAAGTACTTCATCGTGGTTCCTTCAAATACATTCCTTCGGGTTGCGTCTCTCAACATGGTAGTGCTATCAACCTGAGTGCTGAGATGGAACGTGTTGTCTTAGTTGTAGATACTAGAGTGATTGTTGATAATGAATAGTGTTGCAGGTTGCAGCGTGTGCAGAATAGGTACCTATGATCTATCAGGTACCTCTGATACAGTAAAGTCGACATATGGTACATGTTTACATACTTATGTAGACGAAGAGGTCTTGTCCATTCTGCGAAGATATTCAACAACCTCTCACACAGCAAATCCAGAAGCAATCTATCATTCTTACTGCACCATTCCATTACGTTCCCCTCAAATTACGACGAGCATGACACTCTGCAAGAGTTGCCTCCTTAGCCTCAAGCACGTCGATATGATACTTATCCACTAGAAAAGCAACCCGTTCATCGCAATTGAAAGGCATATTCTGCCATTTGCAACTACCGCACCACTTATCTAGCCCCAATACTTGCTCAACTGTCTTCTCTACTATTGCTTCCTCCTTCTTCTTTTCCTCGGCCTGCTCTTCCAAAGATACGGGGACAGTCTCGGGTTTCATTTCATGCTCCATCTTCTCCACCCTTTCAACAATCTCTTTCACTTCCTCCTGCTTGTCATGTACCACCAATTTGGCTTGCTCTATATCAAGTTTCAATTGTGCCACTTCCTCCTTGCTCATCAGTTCCATTCCGGTTAGAGATTCCACTCCCTGATGGAGTTGGTTTCGCGCATGACTGGCACCGGGAACAGTAACGTATTCGTACGCGTCGAGAAGTAGAATAAATAGGAGTAGGATAAGAGTAAAGCAGGCTACAATGGAGAAGTCGAGTGCGGAGCGCTGTACCGTTGTGTTGGGGCCTTGGATATTCATTTGTTGTTATTGCGATTTGTTGTTTGTGTTGCTTTTGATGACTGTAGACGTATAACTGGGACGTTTCTCCTGCTGATGAAACGAACAAATGACGATGTTAATTAAAGGACATAGTTAGTGTCTTTTATTTCTTGAATTAGTCTGACAAAAGGCAGTCGAAACAATAGATCATGGATACAGGCTTCCGACAACAATTTTTATATGATAGCATCACGTTTTATCTATCGGCAATAAGTTGACGGATAGCAATACGAACATGTGATAAACATGCAGCGCTGATTGAACTGCCCGTCGTAATGTCTCGTTTAATTGAACTGCCCTTCATAATCTAGCCGGCCCTATTCTCTACAATCTACATAATTTTTCACACCACTCGGCTTCGTCGTACTTACAAAAAACTAATCAATCAACAAAGTGTTGCTGATCGACATGCCTCGCTCAGAGAAGTTAGCTACTTATTACATCCGCAATTATCAGCAGCGCATATTATATCTATGCCCTTATTATTACTGGAATTTTGGATCTCTTGTTTGTTATTGTTATATGTTGTTGTTGTTGGCAGGGATGTGTACCTATTTTTTACCTACCCGGAAAATACCCATTCGTCCGGTAATTTTTGG
>JALLBJ010000506.1:0-19062 GCA_036940105.1 Skeletonema potamos | reverse complement strand
CAACCACTACGAATGCAGGAATTGCAAACGTCGGTGGCACACAAAGTATTACCACTTAGTCGTGTGTAGTTAAATAAATTCCTCACTCATTCGACTGCACTCATGCTCATGACGAACGCTTGAACTTTGCCCTTGCTCTTGTTGAAGGATTCGATACAGCCCCGTAGACGCTCAAGGTTCTTTTCGATGGCCAGATTTGTCTCCTTCTCTACGGCAACTTTTAATGTTTCCATTAAGTTAGCTTGGAAAGGCTGAATATTGATTGAGACTTCTTCCTTCATCCTCTCTCGCAGGGCGATCATGTCCCTCTTGATCGAAGCCTGCAGGGGAGATACAGCTGTAGAAATGGACGTGGCAGTTTCCGACTTGACGGATTCGAGAATGACATTGAGCGAGGTAAGATCTGTTTTTTGTTGCCTCGTTGTTTGCACCAATGTGCCTAGCTCTGATTCAATCTTGGCCTTCCATTCCTTTTCATTGCAGATTGAAGCTTCCATGTTACTGAGATTACCTTGTCGAGTGTCAAACTCGGTGGATAGAAGATCCAACCTAAGCTCCTGGTGAGACACAGCCTTTGATGTGCGTGTAGAATCTTTGGCAAGTTGACGAATGTCGTCGGCCAATGCTGATATTTGATCACGCAATGCCTCGATGGCCCTTGCCTTGATGACTAATTTATCATCGACAAACTTGCTGATTCGTGGCTCTACACTGCGATACACTTCTTCATCAGATCTGGAGAACGGGCGTGAAAAAGGAACATTGACTGTGGCGTTGAAGGCTTCAATAGCAGCACGTTGGTGTGGCCCACAATTGATATCCTCAATACCGCAGAGAGCATTGTGTTTTGAACGTCTGTCGTACTTGGCATTGATATCAAGGAGGCTGCTCCTGGACTTTTCCAGGATCGATGCAAGGCGGCGCTCCCATTCGTCGGGGGTTGTTTTTGGAGTGTTCTTCTTTTTCATCTTTTGGAGAAGCGGCTAAATATCAACCTGGGCTCTTCTCTTGAGTTTTAAAAATTATTTGTTTTTGTGTCACAAAACACGGTTCTCAGTATTGTCATGTTGTGTTGATTACTGGTCGATATCAGTGTAGAAATGATCAATAGTAACATGAATCGATATTTAGGAGGTTACAAAATCTGCAGAAATATGGAAAATCTACGTAGCCAAAATGGTGGTTATTTATTCATCCATAGTTTCAGCTCATATTGTCGGACTTACACGCCTTCCCACGCGATTATTGCCGGACATCGTCATAGATACGCTTATCTCTCAACCCTACCTCCAGAGCCTCAAAATTGACGCTGCAACCGCAACCATCGGTCATAACATGATAGCACAGGTTCTTACCTTTGGATTAAGCCACTGTTCGATGTTATCGGAACTATATTTGCACTGCAGTGGTTGCATACTAACCCCTGAATTTGGCCCATTACATGCGTCACTCCTAGATTTATAGTTAGTGTTGCAAAATACCAAAAAATTGCTGATCTGGGGCTGTACTTGCACTCTATCGACGAATTATATATGACGGTCGCCTAAAATATAATTGTGTTTGGATAGACTTCCTTAATTTTAAGACTTCCTGCATAAGTATTTGTTTGGGTTCAATCGGATGGTAGCTGCGCACTAGAAGGATGTACTCACATGGTCTTTTGCTCCTTTCACGTGTTTGTGGCCAGAAACAGAAATAAATTATTGACTAAAAGTTGTCGAGAATTCGGCAAGCCAGTAGCTGGAGTCAAGCTCAACTCCCTTCTTCAGTTGAGTCAATAATACTCTCACAATTTCCCGACACATGAGATCTATACATCGCTTCAATTGTTTGAACACTTCTCAACCCGGTGAGACTATCTGCTCCCACATAATACTCCAATCCAAGACAAGAGTCAATGAAGCATTGCAGCGACGCTGGCCCATTCCCATCTTGATCCAAATCTTCAAATTCAAAGCCCAAATCTGGACACTGCACCTCCACCGTGCCCATCTCCTTCTCATCATCTCCACGCAGCCATTCCAACTTGCCCGACGATGGATCTCGATCATCCCCTCTATAAATTAATGCTCCATGAGTGCCAAAGATTTTAATCTCAATCCTTTTCCCCACTGGTGGATCACTATGAGCATTTCCGGGCAACAAACTTGTTCCAGACAGACTAAATGTTGCACCATTACTACAAATCACTGTTGCAGCGTGGCTTACATCTGCACCCGTCTTGTCGGACTTGGTCATGTGACAAAACACCTTTGAGGGTATCAAAGTCTCCACTCCAGCAACATGATATATCCAACTTAAAATATGCGATTGCTGTCCCCACGCGAATCCATTGCCAAGCATGGAGCCGCGTTTTTCATTCCATCCAGTGTTACTAGGATCATCAAATATCCATGAGAGGGGGGAGGCAAAGAACGCGGTAACATGGCGGATATCACCCAGTTTGCCCGTTTCAACTAGTTCATGTGCCGCTCGAGCTTGTGGGCGAAAGTTGGCACTGTGGTTGACTAAGAAACATCCAATTCCGCCCCCAATTCTCTGATTAGTATTTGTGTGATCCCCATCGTCTTCATTGCTGTTTTTGTCTGCATTTTTCCGCTCCATCAACATCCTATGCAATTCAATTGCTTCTGAGACATCGGTTGTCATGGGTTTCTCCATGAGGACCGACAGTGGTTTGTAATTCTTCTCATCCTCTTCATATCGACGCTTCGCTTCGTGAATCAACTCTACCCCAATAGCATAATGTGTTGCGTGCGGTGTACACACCAGCGCTCCATCCATAGATTTGCCGATGGGACTTTGAAGTAGTTCACCGAGGGAATGGAAGATGGGACAATTGTACCGTGTTGCAAGTGTGGTAAGTGATTCGAGATGGGGGTTTAGATTCGATTTTGGTTGTGGAGACGAGTCGACGATGGCCGATATTGTCACCTCTTCGTTCCTGTGCAAATGAGGAAGATGCCAGCCCTGACTCCACCAGCCTGCCCCGATCAGGACTATGCTTGCTTTGGTGTCGCAAGAGGAGTCCCTTGAGCTGTACCAGCGTTTGAATTGCGGCTTCACCATGGTGTCATGCTCAAGATTTTTTGACGGTAGCGGAGCGGACGGGGAACACTTATTTTATTTAACTACACACGGCTACGTGGCGCCAACCGCCAAAAAGCTGCGGGCGCTACCTTATCAGTAATTTATGTCAATAATTCCAGATTATTCGATATTACCCTGATAGATATTCATTACACTTTTCCTATATTATCTTACGATTAGCATTGGCACGAACCTAAACGTAAGCGTAAGATGAAGTTCATTCATTCCAAGCTTTTTGAAGAATTAGTTGGCACGAAGGTTTTTCTTTGTAGTCATCTGAGCCTCGCCAATGTCCAACTCGTCTTCATCAAAGGATTCGAGTTCAATATCCTCGGAGGCAGAAGACTCGGACTCGGTTTCATATTCATTGAGAGGGTCCGCGATGACCATGTCTTCGGGAACTTCGTAGGCATTCTCACAGCCTGGAGCTGTTTGGGGGCAATTCATTGGCCCTCCTCCTTTTTTTAAGCAGCAAGCGGGATAGCCTTTGCTGTGAGGGTAGCACGTTTTGTCTGGAGCGTCGGTGCAATAGTCCCAGCCAGCATATCCTTCAGGATAATTATCGCACATGGTCATGAAGGTAGGGCAATTCTTGCCATTATTCTTGGAGCAACACTCAGGGCGACCCGTTTTGTAGCACTTATAATCAGGAGAGCGTGTACAAATGCTTTGTCCTGCAGGCGTGCGGGGCTTCTTGTGCCCTCCGATCTGTACCGCACCCATCAAACCTGGAATGTCACCTAAAAAGTTAACGCCATAGGACGAGAATCGTCAGAGAGAGGAACTACTGCAATCACACCCAACAAGATAGTAATTGTGACATAGAAAGGAGAAGCACGTGCAGCCCACACTCACCGATGACATCACCGACGACAGCGTTGGCTGCAAGGATAGTAGTAGCGGTTACAACCTTGAGGAACTTCATCGTTTTATGTTGTTATGTTGTGCTTTGTGCTTCGATTTCGGAAGTCAATTATGATTTCAGATTCCTCGTGAAATAACACGAGGATGCATAGAAGGCGAACCCGATGAAACTCCGAGGCCGTGTGCACTACTGTAGGATGCAGTAGAATTGCTACCAGTTCCGGAAAACACAGCTTATTGCCAAATCTTTGCTTAATTTACTTTTCGACGCGTGTTCTGAAGTTTTCTCTCGACGGCAAGGCTCGTGAGACGTGAGACAACACGTGTCGGAAAAGGTGAACCACATGTAAAGAGAACGGTACTCTCATATTGGTTAAGTAGATACGCACAAATGGAGAAACATTACAGTTCCCATTCTCAGAATTTGTTGAGAAGAATGAAAATTCCTGGGGGTTCGCGGTCGTTCTCACGAAAAGGAACTTCGGGATTTAGGTGAATGATTTCTATGTTTTCCTGCAATGCAGCAAAACTATCACAGAGAGATGGTTCCATGGAGAGATCTTCAAATTTTTTCAATCATAGCTAAGTAGCAGAAACGCAGCCTAACGCAGCCATGACATGGCGATGGCAGCTGCCATAGACTCACTCGGCAGCATAAATCTCAGTTAATAATCACCCATTATTATTATTATTATTATTATCATTATTCATGAGCGGCAGCCGACACTCCCAGAGCCAGCCACACGAGGCCGAATGGTGGAAGGAAGCTGCTCAATCTTTTTCTCCAACAAAAATCACTTCCACCAACTGTGGTAATTATGGATCGATAGCTCCTCCTTCATACGTGACATCGCCTAATAGATATAACTCTTTTGATGATGGTAACACTAATAAAACAAATTATATGTCGCTGCAGGATCGCACCGCTGCAGTCGTTACAAGCAATAACGAGAGGGACAGTTTTACCGACGACATTTTTGGAAGTGACACAAACGAAATACTACAATCTCAAGGAGCACTCAGTGACATCAGCAACGATTCCAGTGACAGCGGAAGCGATGACGACTACAGCAGCTACGCCAGTGACGACAGCGACCATTCGTTAGAACAACCCCATCGAACGCTTGGTCTTCTATTTTTTGACTCTGTGAGATTGGCAGCTGTTAGTGCCAACATTCGATTTTTTAATACTCAAATGATGCCGGTGTTGTTGGCTTGGAAAACGATGGACATTTTGAATAAGTGCTTGAGGTGAGTAAGTCGTCTCTTCGTCTCTTTGCATGGTTTGACAAGATGATGACGTGTGTTCTACGGATGAAAGTGAATGAATACGTTATACGTTCAATGACAATAACTCAAGTTTCATCATTGACATCCAACAATATATGTACAGAATATTCATGGGATTCTCCTCAATCCTTCTGATTATATTGGAATTTCCAGATTTGTTCCCATTTCTGCAACATGATCCATCCCAATCTACGCCACCACTATACTTTGCAAATTGGATCCCAAGAGGGATATTTTACCTCTTCCTATCATTGGTAATGTTTGAACAACAGTTGGTAGTGGAATTTATTGATGATAAGCGACATGCCTCTAAGTCAAGCCGTTTCTTTGATGGTATATTCATGGTGATATCAGCTGCCATCATGTTACTTGTGGGAGTGATGTACATCCTTCTTGGTATATTCTGTGTGCAAAAGGTCATGGAGCGAGTGAGGCGTGAGGAGAAGGAAAGATGGGATGAGTATTGGGAAAAGCTAAAAAAGTTGGAGGAAGAAGAGGATTTGGAAGAAGAAAGGGAGTGGTTATTAGAAAATGGTGAACAAGGTCGTGCGGGTGGTGGCGAAAGCACCCATGTCGGTTTCAAGGAACGATGGCGGAAGTGGAGGAAACGATTTAAGAGAAGATATCGGCGAGGGAGAGGGTGGTGGAGGACAATTGACTTCAAATGTTAACTTTATTATACACTGCATTCATACATTGATAACACATTATTTGTCTATCGATGCTGGCTGTACAGTCATACTAGTGTGTTTCTATCACCAAGATGATGTAAAATTGGGTCATCACCGTCACAATGCTTCTTCATCATGCCAACGAAGACATCATCCAGCTCTGACGAAGACGAGAATAAGTGACCAAAAGGAGGTGGCGAATAGATGCACACTTGCTCGTTATTGATTTCAAAGTTAATTGCTCCTGCATGAAGATAGGTTCGATGAAATTTTGCATCGATGGAAGAAGTTGTTGTCGTCGTTGTCACTGTTGCGTCACTGGCACGTACTCGTCCACCTCCATACCTCATATCTCCTAGTATTGGTAACCCTACTGACTTAGCCGCAACGCGAAGCTGATGCGTTTTACCGGTATGAGGTTGAAATAATATTGCAGTCTTTGGAGTAGATGAAACTCCCTCTTCATCCCCAGGATCATCAACGTCTTGAAGCAAGCATGGAGACAGTGACATATTCCCTAATCCTGCTGTAAAGAATCTAGTGACTGCATAATTAGTTGATGCCTTTGTATCATCCGAATAATCCTCCTCCGATGATAACACCTCCTCCTTCTTGTTTTCATTGACTAGCTTGTAACTACCCCTCCTAGCCAATACCATGTTGCCTTTCACCCAACCTTGTTTCTTCTTTCGTGGTTTCTTAGCGCTAATAGCCATGTAATACTTCTTCACCCGCTTCTCCCGAAACTTGTCCACAAGTATATTGGCAGTGTCAGAACTTTTTGCCAAGAGTAATATACCCGAAGTTACACGATCTAAACGATGCACCCCATAAAGACGATGTGGATGTGTAAATTGAGATGATTGCTGCTGATGTCGTATAAGTGACATGATACCTAGCTGATTGGAATCTGGATCATCGTGATGTGGTATGTGGGGTGGTTTGTAGATTGCTAATAGATGATCATTTTCGTACAGTATTGGAAAGTGGACATCGGAATGTGATGACGGTGTTTGAGAGGACGGTCTGGCAATTGAGGTGGCGTATTGCGGCAGTGAAATTACGAAGGACAACAATAATATTGAGCAAAGGGGTTGATGATACTTCATTATGAGGTTCGCTTGGTGATGTCGAATAGTACGTGGGATCTCTCTTTAGATCATCATGCTTGTGATGTGATGTTTGTGTGGCTGGGGGGGGACGGGCAAGGAGTGCTAAAGACCTGCAGGTGATTGATCAATAGACTGTTACTTCAAGAATAGCCGATGAGGCATGGTCCAGGAGAGCCTTGATGGGTGATGGGTATGATAGCCAGATTTGTGGGTCTGCTGCCGGGCGGGAAGCGGGAAGAAGGAAGATCCACACAGCCTTTCTCGTTCGAGTTCTCATGTCTCATGTCCGTGCCGTCTGCCGTCTATCTTTGCATCAAAATTTTGAAACGTTCACCGTTGCTGATGATTGTATTATTTATTTTACATAGAAAAAGCCCATCTACACGCCACTACCAAAAACTAAAACGAAACTAATTATTTGTATTTATTATTTATTTATCAATAATTACACCATGGCCACCCTAACCTGCTCCAGCTGCAAAGACTCCCTCCCCAAAGTCAACTTCAGCAAAGCCCAATGGGCCAATGGCGACGGCCTCGCCAAATGCTCCCGTTGCATCTACATGGATAAAAATGATGTGGTCGATTTTCATGTGGGTGAAATTGACGGAGCCCCTTTGACACCACCTGGACCAGAGATGAGGAAGAGATTGGAGGATGCTACTCCTACCGAAGAGATTGACATGTCGTCGGAGGCGGCGGGTGTTGTTACAGAAGAGAAAAAGGCTTCTTCCAAACGTGTGTCGTTTTTACCTCCGCCGTTGAGTCCGCCGAGCTTGGATGATGATGACGATGAACCTACCGTGACTGAAACGGTTGATGGAGATGAGGTTGAGGCCGCCCCTGACATTCCGGTGGTATTGTCATCGTCGGGAGATCCGATTGCGGTATTTGAAGATAAAAATGATAGCTCCTCTGAAGGAACGGAAGAGGGGGAGGAGTCATCGTCAGAGGAATCGTCGTCAGAGGAATCGTCGTCAGAGGAATCGTCGTCAGAGGGAAACGCTGTTGTGGCCGCTGCGGCAGTGGGGGCTGCCACTGCCGGGGGGGCGGCTGCTGCAGCCTCGGCGAATGAAGATGACCTAGATGTCGAGATTGGCGTTGATCCAACCGAGACAGAGACCGCCGTTCCTCCCGAATCCCTTGAAAATGATATTGTTAATCCGGATGATATGGGCGAACGAATTAATTTAGCTGATGAGGAATATCTCAATGAAGTAGTACCACAACAGCAGGACGAGGAGCAGGGATTACTGGTGAATACGGATGATTCTGTGGCAGATGCACCCTTGTCTCCGATCACAGAGAAGTCTGTGGAGAAAGATGATCCATCCTTTTCATCAGCAGCAACAGCAAAAGCGTCGGGGGCTCGTAACGGTTACAGGGACGACCCTGTGTCTGGTGATTCATGTTGCAAGCGCCACAAGTGCTTGACGTGTTTCATTATTCTCATGATTTTGTTCGTCATCGCTGCAGTTGTTCTTGTCCTCCTCTTTCTATTGGGTCCATTGAAATACCCCGCTTCGCAAGAAAAAAAAACAGCAACAGATCGTTGCGAAGTTGTGAATCTTGGTCCTTTTTACCAGTATGAGTGTGAAAGTTGCAGTTATACTGTTGCAATGGACTCTGTAACAGGTGTAATTTCTAGTGCAGGAGAGGGGAGGGGCGATGAAAAGATCCAATTCCTTTCAAACGCCGGCACGTATGTCCCCGGACAAAATCTCCCATACATCTTACATGAAGCAAGCGCTGTGTCGGGAAACTTTGCTGCCTTGGGTGAACGTCACGCAGGTAACGGAACTGTTTACATGTACGAAAAAAATTCTACAGGCGTTTGGAACAACGTTAGGAATATCACACCAGCGACCTTGAATGTGGGGGGGGAGTCAGGAGCAGAGTTTGGGAATGTCATTACATTCCATGCAAATAAAATGGTGATAGGTGCACCAGGTGATGTAAACGAAAATGGGGTATCAACTGGCTCTGTGTATGTCTATGGACGAGGAATTGACGGTAATTGGGTGGCAGAAGCAAAGCTCTTTCAAAATGTTGAAGGGGGTCGATTTGGATCCGCAGTTGCATTCCAAGGTGACACACTCGTAGTTTCAGATTCATCTTTACCCGGAGATGTGTTTGTGTATGAATACGAGAACACGACAAACTCATGGATGCAACCTATCTATGGCTTATCTAGCATGGATTGTGCGGACAGATTTGGACACAGCGTGGGAGTAACAGGTGGTGGTGGCATCCTCGTCGAGTGTGCAATGGAAAAGAAAGGCACAGGTGCTGTCTATTACTTTACGCCATCAAGCATTGGCAGTGGATATGAGTTGAGCCAGAAGATTACTGCCTTCAACAATCAGTCATTTCCTGAGCTCGGCGAGAAGATCATTGTTGACAAGGACTACTTGTTAATTACTACTGGTGTGGAAAAAAATGGAGTGGCTTTTGTATTCGAATTGGATGGTGGTGAATGGAAGGAAGCTGCCTTGATTGCGGCTCCCGCAGGTGCCAATTACTTCGGTATTGACGCTGCATTCTCTGGAGAACACATCTTTCTTTCGTATCGCGGAAATACAAACTCTTATACTCTAAAATGTTGAAGCGGGCTCATTTGTCGCAATGGCTTCTTAGGAAATTAGCTTGGAACACATTTTTCTCTATGTTGACTGTTATTGTGCTCCCCTGTTCTTCTTTATCTTTGTTGCTCCTGCTTAAGACTAAGATGGATGTTCCTCAGGTACGCCATGTCCACTTTGATCTCATCTTGTTACCAATAATATTATAGAAACTTTAGCTAGCCATGTGTAAGACCGTGGATGATGATTGGAACAACGCTTCATCGTTGAGTGGGTATTGGAAAGTTAGTTCGTTGAAGATTACCTGTGCGTTTTATTTTGGGATGGAGGCAGCATTCTTTGCATTGATTCGCTATTATTGGGGGGCCCGTAAGCCACTAGTTGGTGAGTATATTTGTGTGCGTAGTAGTGTGTAATTCTGCAAGATTATCATATCAACATCTAACACTTCACCTCTTTAGCTGCTGCTGCTGTCCACAATCTTTGCGAATGGTCCATCGTTCTTCATATGGCTGGGAACTACATACCTATGGCATCTTTCTTCATTACATTCCTCGTCACGTTGTGCAAGTGCTTTCCGAATTTGATCGTAGCATAGGGTGTCGAGCGAAGTTTCGGGATCCTGCTTGATTTTGGAATGCCAATCATATTCACGATGCAGCTCTTTGAGAGGGAGGAGAGGAAGATTTTCCTCCTCCCTGCGATAGCTCATACAGGATAGTGATGAGAATATCTGTCTGACTTCAAGGTTCCATCTATTCGGCATGCACATTGTCTAACACCAACAGCTTCTTATATTCCGCAGTTCATCTATTTGGCACGATTCTGCCTCAAGTGTTCTCCATCCTGCTCTCAATTCACGTGACTTGGTTTTCTACGTTCTTCATTGAGATTTTCATCAATGTGACCGTTCCTGTTGTCCACTTCATTTATTGCTACTGGGCAAATGACTTGACAAGGATCGTGCCTCATCTTGGTGAAGCATTACCTGTAGAGCAAGCTTCTCGTCGTTCTGCTGTGGACAGGTGGGCAGCCGAACAGATGACGTGCCCAGTTTGGTTGGAAGCACGGGGGAAACTGAAGTTGACAACGCGGCAGCTGACGAAGGTCCAATGCCAAAAATATTTCGCGTTCAAATGGTTGAGAGTTTCGTGTTCTTGGTCTTCATTTTTGGCATATTTACCCTTGCATGCATTCCCCTCATGTTCATGACTGAGTGTGATGCACCTGCTTGTCTGGAAGAAAGGTACGTCTCCAAGACGAGCATTATATAACTTTGAACGAGGATTTGAAATCGGTTGGAACTGTCAAAGAAGCGCTGCAGAGTCAGCCCGGTCTGCAGGAATGGTTCCTCC
Organism: Skeletonema potamos; assembly: GCA_036940105.1. Classification (NCBI taxonomy): domain Eukaryota; phylum Bacillariophyta; class Thalassiosirophyceae; order Thalassiosirales; family Thalassiosiraceae; genus Skeletonema; species Skeletonema potamos. Next base: position 8,098 of record JALLBJ010000506.1, on the reverse strand, counting down.
AAGATACATGGAGCTTTAGCGCATGAGTTGACGAGTGCATTCTACAATGCTCAGGGTGATGATACCATCATATCAAATGCTCACAGTCATGTTACGAAGAAATGGATTGTGATGAAAAGGTTGAACACTTAATGCTATGTAAATAGATGATCTTCGTCGCACTTGCCTTGTTTGAATCAAATCGCGAGAATGGACAAACTAATGTTGGGTACGGAAACAACGAAGCAGGGAAGGAGTGCCTTCTATCTGGAGAAAGTGTCTAGGTGACCAGCATAACATTTGCATCGCCATGCGCTCCTTAAGCAAACAGCTTTAAGAAATTAATTTCGCACTCGCTACTGCTCATTCATCATTCTAGGAAGCATATTCACCTTTGGCATACTCGAGAACCAAAGATAATCAGCGACTTTGGTCTGGTAAGCCCAATTGTCCGGACTAGTTCCAATCTCAAGTCGCAACCATTTACTCTCTGATAAGGTTTCCTTGGCATTCGGATTCAATAGAATTGTCGTCACTGCTTCATCGTCAACCAAACTATCCTTGTTGAAGAATTTAGAGATTCGAGGTACTCTGCCATTGATCCCTCCGAGGAATCTTACATCCGAAATGGGCGCAATAGTGATCACCAACGCGTTCGGACGGGACGCTGCCCACTTATTGATGCAAGTGGCACAAGCCTCATGAACCAAGATCTTCTCTGCAAAGTAATTCCCTTGTTCTGCTTTGGCCGCGGCTTCATTGTTTGCTACGGCAGCCGAGGATGGCACAAAGTCTTTGAATAAACTCTTCTCCGTATACAATTTGAACTTTGGATCTTGAGTCAAGGCAATGAATCCCTGGGCATCGGCCACATATGTCTCTCTCCTCTCCGGATCGAGTGTTTGCAATCCACCCTTCCTAACAGTGTCCAAATCTTGTGCCTCGGGTGCCAAGGCTAGCATTGGGTATTGTTTCTTTCGTGCAAATCTCATGATCGGCAAATGGGCAATGGTCAATTGTTCGTCAACTCCCTTACCCTTCAACCCATCCAGCATTTCACTCTCGCTACCTCCATTAACATATTGATCTAATAAATCCTGACAACCCTGCGGGCAGAATGCCAATCCAATTGCAGTATTACCAACACGTTCCTTGGGTTTGCAAATATCTTCCATTAATCCTACTGCCAGTTGTGCATCTCCTCCTTCACCGGCGGTAGCAGCAGTAAAAGTATCATCAAAATTCGCTCCAAAAAACACAAAACTCTGATAATTCCCACCCCTCCTTGCCAATTCGGCACCCTCTCCCCCCACGGCGTTATTCACTGCGTTAATACTACCAAACACAGCCTTATTCATCATGTTATTTAAAGTGATATCATCTTCAATGAAAGGCGCTTTGGATGTTCCAAATCCCATTCCTAGATTTTTGAGGATTGCTGCCTCACGTGAGGCGCGGTACGGGATGAGTGAGGGGGGAATGGTAGAATCGACGAGGTAGGCCGTACAGCGTTTCGCTGGAATGTATCGACCACCGTCGGATTGAGTATAGGCTGGTGAAAATGGGTTGGGGAGTGATAGAGCGTTGGCGGCGGAAGGTTGTGATGTGATGAGAGTGGATGAGGATGTAACTAGTGCAGCGCCAGTTAGCGCTGAACGGAGGGCCTCTCGTCGATTTATTTGGCTTTTGCTGTTGTTTTCAATTGGTCTAGTATTATCGTCTTTATCGCTGCTATTGATGCCATCTTGTGCAACTTGAGCTAAGAGGGCAGAGTTGCAAATTGGGCGTCTTACAAGCTGACATCGATTTGATGATGCCGAAAAGGCTTCCACAGACTGATGACATGACGCCAACAGAAGCAGCAGAGATGGTATTGATGATAAGGAGACTGAAGGCAGCATGGTGGGTGTTGTTAGGAGGGCAGCTTGTGTGGAAAAGGCGTTTGTCAGATGCGCTGCAGCTTTACTTCATTTTTTGCTCCCAGCTCCCAGCTTCCAGGTGGATGGGATCAGTCACGATTCAAAAATGATGCAGTACACAACTAATCATCTCTCTCTCTAGCTATGGTATGTAGAGCAACCTACTGGAAACTTTCATGAGACCTCCTGCATGGTGGAGATATTTGTCTATTTGTTTAGTTAAGCAACAGCTATTAAAACTTTATTCGGAATAAAACTCTTCTAAGTAATTTTACGCAGCAGCTCAAGCTTCGTTAACAGTGCCAATTATGATGTACTCACGGATCCATATTCTTTTGCTTTCTAATTCATAGTCATAGTCATAGTAGGTACTAATCAGCCCCAGCAGCTGGTGTAATCGAGGGAAGTGTGGACAGCCGACAAGATTGGCTGATGAAGTAGATGGATGTTGAGAGTTGTTTGACAAGTGCGAGGCGAGAGGAGAACTCATACTTAGCCATACAGGGGAAATCGTTTAAGTCGAACATAGGCTCTAATGAGTCTGGGTATGGGTGTATTATGGCTTTCTTTGCTTTCTCCTGCTCCTAATGATTCATCTCTGCAAAGGCACAAGCAATTCCATGCACTTTAAAAGCATCACCATCTTCATCATCAACTTCAGGTCAAATATGAATTGGGTACTTTGTTAGGAAATTTTTGGTCGAGCTGGAATTGTGCATATTTGTGTGCCCTTCCCAAATTACGTGTCATTGCCATCATTTACATTTACGAGTAGAGTAGTACTGGTACTAGTAGTAGAGTAGTAGTAGTTTGTATTAGGTACTTGCCCATGTCTCCTTCCATTGATTCTAAAGCTAAAGCAAGTTGCCTCCCAAGTATATTTCAACCCTGGTCCTGTTGTTTCGTCACGTAAGTTGTTTAAATTGGACCGGCCGACTTGGCCTTGGTATCTATCTTGGCTTGGCGGCTGGCGTTTTTTTTTGGTTCGCGGAATCTTCGCGCCAAAAGTTAGAGAGGTTTCTATTTTTTTTTCCGCGCGTTACCCTCAGTGACTCAGTGGAAGGTGGCAGATGGCCGGCAGCGCAATGAATACTTAGCCAATGGCCATCCACCAAGTACGATAATAATATTATGGTACCCTCACTCCGCCTACCATGATGATATTTGCAACAACAGCAAGTCAACTCCAACGCCTTGTCGTGTTCTTCTTCTTCTATGTAGCATTATTATGTGCATCTCTCCAAAGGGTAAACGGTTTTACCCTCTCAACAAACAAGCCACCTCGTTCTCATTCACCCCTCACCACCAAACCCAGAAGAAGCACACAATTATACAATATATTCGATGCCGTTGGTGGTATACTATCCGGACCTAAATTGGAGAAAGAAGATAAACTGCCGTATCATCCACCTTTTTGTAGTGAGTTGAGTGTTTGTAATGATGGAGTTCGAACGTTTGCCATCAAAGAACGGCCGTAAGTCATGTATACATAATTATTATATTTTATTTATGCAACTTTAAACCACCGCACGGTTTGACGACTAAATTACTTTTGCTGTACACAGACTATCATTTACGGGAGAAGATTTTGACATTTCCGAAATTACAAACAATATCGAGGAAGACTTTGTGAGAGTTAGAGGGGCGATGCTTCACTTACCAGGGAAAGACAAAATGAGAATGGCTTCGTCGTCGTCGGGGGAGAATCTCGTTACGATGGACCGAGTTTTGATTGCTGCAACGCCTTCGTATGATCTGTATAGAAGTGATGGCACAAAGATAGGTTGGATAGAGAAGAAACTCATTGCGTTTATGGATACGTTCGATGTTTACATGGAGGGGAAAGGTGGATTTGGAGTTACGGGTCTCTTCAAACCAACTCCTGCCTACCGAATCGAAGGCGACTTTTTAGATCGCAATTTTTCTTTCAAAAATGAAGAGGGTAAGATAGTCGCACGGGCAAACATGGATGGATGGTTACAAATTGATATGATGAACCACTATCAAGTGCAGGTCGCAGAGGGAATGGACGCATTGTTGGTACTAGCTTGTGTTTGTTGCATTGATGAGGAGTTTGATGAAGAGCACCAAGAGAGGAGAAAGAAAAGAGAAGAGTAACAGTTGTCGTGAGATGGATGCAAAATTTCGTTTCGAAGGGCTACTCCAGCAGACCTTAATGGGTGTTTCACTCAAACTGTCTCGTTTGCGTGACAAGCGCGTAGTCCATGACGTTTCGTTACTATTGGCGGTGATTGAATAACTCGTTGTTGCATCTGACGCTATGTAGAGTGCAAAAACAGAAGAGTCAAATGTTAGAGCAAATAGCGAAAACTCTACTCTAATAGACTGCAACTTACAATATTTAATGTTCCTTCGTGTGGGGGCAGGGGAGGCGAGAGTCTCAATACATCGAGTGCAGAGGAGTTGTAAATGTATCACGAAGGACATGTATTATAGTGATCATGTCCTTCATGCATGTGCTTTAATCACTTATACGTGTTGCCTTCGCAGATCCGTCAATTCTAATAGGTAAACCATGACTTCGAGAATAAGGTGGTTACTGATATGTACAAATGTTAAGAGTAGACAATTATTTTCTTTCTGGTCCAATGCTATGATGTCCATTACAATTTGAGCATTTGAAATTGAATGCTCATGCAGCTCTAGCTTTCTTAAATGGGCGAGGTGGCACGTCGTCGGAGGTAACTCTTCTAACCTCTTTAAACGATCCTTTCCTTTTCACAGTAATCGTAGGAAAAGGTAAGAATTGTACCGGTAAATCATCCAACGGAATCAAATAATCACTATCATATGCGCGTAGGGAGTCAAGGCGTGCCGTCTCTTGTGCTACCAAATGTGACCATGCGCTCAACTTCTCACTCGCCGTCCTCATGGCTTTCGCCTTGTGTTCCGGTGTAATATCGTGATACTTCGCCTGCAAATGTGTCTGATACTTTAGCAGTGCCCTTCGCGCGATCAATTTGTTTCGGAATCTTTGTGGGTAAATATGAAACTCGAGACCGCGGAGGAAGCCGTCAACTTCTTCTACAGCAAGCACACAGTTGCTGCCAATATCATTATCATCTTGTTCGTCTAGGCATGTGGCATATGGTGTCTGAGGTAGCTGATTTGAGAGAGCGCAGATCGCCTTGATTTCGAGATTAGTCATTATCAAGTCATCTTTTGTGTAATAAAGTTCTGATTTCTCCTCTTTCGTCATTGATTGTGCTTCGATTTCATGCACCGATACGGTTGGTCTCAATGTCACTCTTTTCTTTGTAGAGTTGGTTGGTGTGAATGCCTCCGAGGATTGGTCGTGGAAAGTCATGTTTGAGTTGTGTTAGTTGGTGCGTTGTTGTAGCTTTATCAAATATTGTGAGAGTGCAGGAGGAGTTGGACAAGAACGCTGGTGTGTATGGTCAGTCGGGAGCTGTCTTGGTCTTGCTTCTCCTCAGATGGTGTGTGGTGTGCGTGCGTACGTAATAAGGTTGTCCATATCTTGTCACGACCTGCGCTGCGGGGCTATTGTACGTATGTGTAGAGAGATAGAACCTCGTTTAAGGACGGTACCTCTACTGTTTGTACCAATATGTATTAAATGGCGCGGGTACTGCAAAAATTGGATTTTAGCCCAACATTCGCATGCAAGATGTCGCCAAGATCCTCCCCGTGCTGTTTGTTCTCATGTACATACCGCGAAACAACTGACACACACATAACAACAAGCGCCAACTTCATCAGCATGATGAAGACAACAACCATCATAGCTGCGCTCCTCTACAGTCGTCCACAGCCACAGGGCTTCGTATTTGCGCATAAGATACATAATGAACCTGTTCGCACACTCCATGGTGCAGTGCAGGCTGCTAACTCTGCTGAGTTCTACTCGCTTGGCAAGGCGTCCGGCAATAACAAGAAATCACGCTACATTCAAGTGGATCACAATTGTACATCATCTTCATTTCCCTTCACTTTTTACGATGCAAATGGTCAGCCCGTCAATGGAGTTTCTGACAACGGGATATGCATTTTCCCTGAATCCAATTGCGGTGTGGACACAATAGATACGGGAAGAGTGGGCAACTGCTGCTCTCCAGCGCCCGATTCGGTCGTCACTGGAGGCGATTACATGTTCATTGCTTTTGCCTTCATTTTTGCATCCGTGTTTTTCATCAAAAAGTATTTGAGTGAAGTGTGGGAAAAGCATCCAATACTACAAGAGACAATTGGAGATGGAGATCATAGGACACCACGATGGATTAAAAATACCTTCCTAAAACCCTTCTCATGGATCTGGCAATGGGGGATCTGGGTTGGTATCGCTGCTCTTGTTACGGTCCCCACTCAAATGAAGCCCTCCGTCCAACAAAATTTGAATGTGAGCAGCAGGAACGTCCTCCAGGGCGCAGAAGCATTCTTGATCCCATACAAGGAAGTATTTCAATTCGTGGAAGACATCGTGAATGTAAAGATCAACTACGCTCTCAATTCTGGCGATTTTGAGGCTGCCAACTCTTTAGTCCATTTAGGGATCGCGGGCTCGATGCTAAGTGGGCTGTTTGCCTCCGGGCTTGCTTCCATCCTCGGTGCTATCCCATCAACTCTTTTAGCACTGACAAATCCCGGTCTTGATACAGATATTGACTTGTATAAAGGATGCGATATTGTTGCGGAGGGGTTGAACGTCCATGATATCACATTCACGTATTGGATGATACAAGTTTGGAAGTTTGTCGGGGCACAAGTTAATATGGTTCTCGCAGGATTTATGTTCGGAGCATTTGAATTTGACACTGCAGGCTGGCTAATGGCGGTTGGGATTTGCGCCATTCCGCTAATCTGGTTCAAAGGCCTGTCGACATCCATCGATCCTCTGATTCTTCTTGCATGGGCTGAATTCAGCCAGCCTTATGTCACATTGATTTTGTCGGTCATTTACCTGATAACTCCACTCGGATCAACGATTAGGGAGCACACGGGGGTTTCGCTATCAATCTCTAAGCTATGCCAAAGCTTTCGTGCTTTGTTTAGGCTGGGACATTCGAGAGATAGCGAAGAGGGACGTTCGAGAGATAGCGAAGAATTGCATACCCCCACTAACCCTGAAAACATCGAAGGGGATATTGATGATGATGAGACATCTGCATCTGATCCAAGTGTCGCCACTTTGGCCAAGGAAGGAATGTGCATAATGGCGGTAGACCTTACTGTGCAACTTTCTAAGTCTTTGGCTATTTACTTAGCTTTGGCCACAGACGCGGCCACTGCCTACCAGCTCACAGCTTTGGACTCGTACCTCCCCAGCTACGGTATCGCCTGGACGCTTGGCATGGCTTCGGCCTTCAAACCGTTTGGAACTGCCTTTCTTTCAATCAAGGAGTACGGATACTTCGTCAAGTTGGTGAGATTGTATCTGATATGCGCCTTTCTCGTCATCCCTCTCATTTTGGGAACCACGCTACCCAAGAAGTTTGAGCATGGTCTTGCCCTCTCTTCGGGCCAAAACGCGTGCGAGTACGCACATTCAAGCGAATGCGTACAATTCTTCACAAATGTGTACGGGGCAAATGCTGAAGGAGGAGATTTCACTCTTTTTTCTACTTTTTCTTGGTTTGCTTTTGGTGCCGCTGTCGAATCGCTCTTCATCGTTGTTAGAGCGATGATCATCACTCTGCTTGATTTCGAGTTCATGTTGCAGAGCTCTGTGGTAGCAATGATATTATACATTATTGCTATAGTTGTTGCTTGTATGGTGCAGCCATTTGCGAAACAAGCTGTTTCATTTTGGATCGCAATATACATTCCTCAGCTCGTACTCGTTCTCCTCTTTCTGGGACGGTTGCATACTTTACACCGAAGAATGGTGAAAGGAGAAATAAAGGGCGCACTGAGAAATAGATTCAGAAAAAAGTTGGCTCGTTCTCGTGTTGATGTTGACGTTGACGTTAATCCAACTTAATCATCTGCCTGTATCGCTATCACAATTTAGTTCTCGGGATGAAGTGGAGTGTACATTCATGTTAGGATTAGAAAGGGACACTTAGTTAATTTAGTTTATTTAACTCTACATGCTAAGTAGACCTTAGACATACTTAGATTACTTTTAGAGGAAGATCACCTACTCGCTCTATCTCTCGCTCTCTCCAGTCCACAAGAATTTGGTAGTCAATATTCCGCAAACTCCGTTAGTTGCTAGTCAG
>JALLBJ010000505.1:0-19062 GCA_036940105.1 Skeletonema potamos | reverse complement strand
ATCGGCCAAAACCGCCCGCCGTGAGGCTCCGGGGAAAGAACCTGGGTACCACATTATTTTTCCGCACAACTAGCGTTAGTTACTGCCCGCCCGCCCTTGAAAAACCCGAGAATTGCACTCGGGTACCGATTTTTCCGGGCGGGGCATGTCAGGGGTCCTCTCTCTCTAGGTATTATTATGCTAGCTCTTCTCACGAAAGTTCCCTTTAAAAAGGTTTCCCATTTATCTCCTCTTTTGTCGATTTTTGTAGAAAGCTGAAATTGTGTCGATTTTTGGGTCGATCTCTGTGTCAATCAGCCAAATCGACCCAATCCGTAATTGTAGTGTAAGCGTGTATGGGTGAAATAATAGGCGGCCGAGCGGGTCGTATCCTCTTTTTGTATGGTCGTGCCTCGCCCCCGTTGGTATATGTGGTACCGTTTTCCCCTCTCGTTCTCGGAAGACGAAGTCTCGCCTCCTCATTGCTGGATCGAGATTTGCCCTACAACTGATGACATTGTCAAGATTCAGCTTGGATCACAGAACATGATGTAAACAACTCTTTAGTCAAAAAAATACTTCTATTACAATTCATCACTGTCATCGTTGGGAGTCAACACTGCCTTTTGCTTTTCAATGTCCACTCTTAATTTGAGATGCTCGAACTTACGTGACAAGATGTACTCATCTTCCTCCACATAGTCTCCTGTTGGCATACCCAACTTGTCAGTTACTTTCTTGAACTTAGTTGGGACAAATACGTTCAACAAGCGAGGATTTGCATCAGGAGGTCCGTAGTGGTAGGTGAAATAGCCCCACTTGTCAACACCTAGGAGGAAAATTCCCAGAGGAAAATCAATGTAATCCTCAACAAGTTCATACCTCTCTTCCAAGGACTTTGTTTTCTTAACTTGGGCGTCAACCTCATTGTTCATACCCATTGGAGATGAAGTGAGCATGACCATTCGACCCTGCTTCCCCATTACAGAAATAAGTTCCACAGTATCGCGAATTGTGTCTTTGCTTTGCTGCCATCCTTCAAGGTATGATCCATCGAGGTATTTCAGATGCTTCAAATTGCAATCACCTCTTTTTGCAGCTCTCACTGCGTTGCCAATTAGAATCTTGCCAGGCTGGAGGCGACTTCTGAGCTCATTTGCGGTTGAAAGGTATGCCTGCTCATGGCCAGGAGGACAGAATTTCCTATGGTCAACCTTGCAGATACCATCGATGAATACACCGTCAATATTATCGTCAGCTGTCATATTGAGTGCCCTTTGGATCCACCACTCACGGAATTCCAAATTGAAGTGGTTGTAAGAAAGCATCTTGTCTCTCCACTTCACCAACTCGTCTGTACCAGTGTAGCGAAGGGCCCATTCTGGTTGCCATAATTTGTTTGCTTCATAATCTCCATAGTGAACCATAGCGTTCAAATAAAATAGGATTTTAACCTTGGGATTGACTTGCTTGATCCGCTTCGCCGCTTCCAGCGTCCCCTTTTCGACCGACCCATACGTTCTGAAGCCATTGGCCTTCTCGAGCATCACCACATCTTGTGCGGCCATTTCTTCGATTTGTACATTGGAATACCTATCCGCACGCCGGAGCGCCATCCAAGTACGCACATGTTCCCAATTGAATTCTGGGAAGTTACTAGTATCTCCATCGAGTGGATCGACTTCGCCATCCCGAAAGATTTTGAATTTGCTTCTTTGATTTGTGGCGTTATCGGGATGAGGAGGAGAAGAGATGACGTCGTAATCTTCGATGCCATCGTCTTCGTTGATGTCAGCCATGTTGGATCTGGATCGGTTCTTTCCGTGGAACTAACAGTCTCATTCTATCATCCAACTATCTTTGCCATCATAAACAGCAATAAATTGTTTTTCTGTTTCTGTTTCTGTTTCGTATTTATACTGCAACATACCGATACCTAGATACTTAACCAAATCAAATTAAAAAAAAAATTATGATATCTACGACTGTAGACGCTATGAAGCATCAATAATCGGTTCTTTGATCGGTGGTATTACTCATCACCATGTTGTGTACAATATTAGAAGTAGCCGGGGCCTCCTATACTCGAACGCATAAAACGTAGAAACAGCGACAGAAAAATAAAAACATGTCTTCAATAAGGCAGCTAGCCGGTGCCTCCACATTCGGGACACCATCCCTCGATATGCACGATTTAGGCGACGAAGCCCACAAAGGAAACCGACGTCGTTCCCGAACAACCGACGGAGATAGCTTTGCCCTTCAAAGAAGTACGAGTATCTCTGCCTCTCTTATGGGAAGTTATCATCATTTCAATTTAGCTGGGGATATTATATCTGGAAATGCTCTCAACAGTAGCAGTGGTAGTGGTGGTGGTGGTGGGTTCTCCACATTTCGTCGGATGAAGCGTTCATCTCTGAATCCCTACGCCATCATCGGAGCATCCTCTTCTGATGATTCTTTACCACCACACCCAGAAATAATGACACCGTTACGTGTGGGGACACAAAGATCACGAGCATCTACATGGGATACGGCGATGAAATTTTCTCCTTTGACACAACGTAAGAAGAAAAAGGTATCATTAAGTTTTGATAAAGATGATGAACCAATCGTTGCTCGACCTGGTGCAGGCGCAGTTGATACCGAAGAAGGCGATCGTATTGAGCTAGATACAATATTGGACAATCGAGACTTATTCAAGCTGCCTTCCCCGTATGTAATGGAGGATATGTCTTACTCATCTAACAGTGGAGAAGAGGACGAAGAAGAAGAACCAGCAGTGGCACCTACACCCAAAACGAACAACTTGACAACTTTCAAACCTTCAAGTGATGTAATCAAACAGTGTCAGGAAGGATGTGATTTACGCCAAATCACAAATCAGCAATCGTCACATGAATCAAGTCAAATAACACTTAATACATCTGGCGCCGATTCTCAAACTTCTGACGAAGAAGAGGCAAAGGTAGAAGAAGGAGAAGTAGTTGCTGGTAAAGCGAAAATGGATCAACGAAAGCAGGTATCTTTTGCTGACGGTATTGAACCTCTCTCCCACCAGATTAGTTACCACACGGATATGAGTTTCATGGAAGAAAGCTTCACTTCAGAGCGTCGGAAATATGTTGGGGCGCAAACTCAAGAAGTAAAGAGGAGGACAACTTCGTCTATGGAAAAAGTGATTAATCCGTGCAAGTGCTTTTCATGGTCACTTGTGGGTTCATACATTATTCGATCAGCACCATGCTTTTGGTGCATGAAGACAGTGGGAGTGTCTGCTACCGATAGACAAATTGTTATCCGGTTGAACGTTCTCATTGTTTTTTTCTGCTTTGTGCAGATTGCTTCAGGGCTGTTTTTGCTTATAACTGTTCTTATGGGCTATAAACAACATGCGCAAATTGGAGCTGAAAGCAGATTGTACTATGAAGGAGACAAAGACAAACCTATCGTCACTCAGGATCTGTGGTCGCTGACAACATTTGTCTATTTCTTAGCAGGGATCAATGTCATATTGCTAATAGCTGCAATGTTGGCGCAAAGAGCAATTCGCTACGTCAATTTAACCAAGAGTGTGCGATACATGTGGGTCTTGTTTTGGATTCTACCCCTGCAAATCTTTTTCTCGATCGGATTATTTGATTATAACCAGGTTATGGAAGTCTGGACAAAGCATTGGTGGGACGATAAAAGCTTGTCATGGTACCGAGAGTTATTTTGTGATGAAGGAACAGCTCAGGGCAAATGTATGGTTCCAGTGCTAGGTGGTTTGAATTATCCTGACGAAAATTCTTGGTGCCTAGCATATTTCAATGCAACAGACTGCGAAGACATTAGAGATGGGGCACAGCGGGATTTTGTCGTAGCCAACTATGTCTACTTCGCCGTAAATGGGATCTGGGCACTTATCCTGGCGGTACTAATGTGGGTGACACTCAACGTACTACAAGCCATCATTACTCTACCAATTGTTCAGCGTTCAAAAGAATCAAACATTCCTCTTTGGCTCACATTTCCAATCATTGGAAGCTACATGATCGGATACGTTTTGCTCTTCGCTGAGACATCAATTGATGAAGTGCTTGAAGATATACGTTGGATGGGTATCACATACATGGTTTCTGGTGGGTCCTTCACTCTACTCGCTTTGGTTGGACTAGTACTAAAGTGCTATCCTGTTCTTAATACAAGGCAAAAGAAAGTGAAACAGAGCATGATTGTTCTGTTTATCGTTGTGATTATCCTAACCATTTTCGCCGTGGCGGTAGTATTTGCAACTAGCCTCATTTATTCATTGAGTATTGTGGGTCTACCTTTGACACGGTACACTGACATTGCATGTGCTCTCGACGTTGACGGAAGCTGCACAGGATGCGACTCTCCCTATCCGGATTTAGTGTGCCCGGAATGGTCCAAGGATGACGTTGCAAGAGTTCTTCAGACTATCACGAAGCAGAGTGCCACAATCGCAGCCATTTTTCTTGTTTATGCATTAGCTACATTGAGGTATGGCTTTGTTTTGTTCCGTCACGTCAGTCGTTATCAAATAGAATATGTGTAGGTAGGCTCTATGGGCATTGTATCATTAGTTTATGTAAAGCTTGAGCTGTAGTTTACCTTTTTCATTCAGAAGTCAAAACATGCACTATAGCTGATTCTAGCTCGTTGAAATGCTTGATCTTTTTGCTCACGTGCGCCTTTGCCGAATCGTTCAGTTTCGCTCTACTTTCCAATTCTTCCTTGGTAGCAGTGCTCCAACTTGGTAAATCTGATTCCTCCTCTTCGACGCATAACCATATTGATTTCGCCCCTGCCATTGCAGCCGCACCAACATCATTTGCCAAATCATCTCCAACATGAATCCAGTTCAGGCTTTCTAGAGATTCTTCACTCAAGTTGAAAAAGGTCCCCAGCGCTGCTTCATAGATACCTTTGTCTGGCTTTCTCTTCGGAAATACTCCCTCGTCTTCACCACTTACGCAAAAGTTAAAGAATGATTTGACGGATGGCATGTACAAAGGATTTCCTCTACCATTTGTTATCGCTCCGATGATGGCATCTGGATGTTGTTGTCGTACAGCATCTAGCGCATCTATACAACCTGGGAACAAGTATTTGTCTGCAGAAGCATGCCTCGTAGAGAGCCAAGAATCAAAAACATCCTCCACAACGGAATCCTCCACCTGATGATGTTGTAAATTAGTCAATCTCATAATCTCTCGCCGAATAGACTGCTTTCGAAGATCCGAGTAGGTAAGTTCTTCCCCAGCCTCACGTAATTCAGTCCGTATCCGTTTCGATGCTGCTACTATTTCATCATTACTTGCATCAGTGTATCCAAATGTTTGGAGTCTTAATATCATGGCATCGTTGGCTTCTGCTACCACAGGTCCAATTGGAAAGATTGTATCATCGAGATCAAACGTAATTAAGTGCAATCTTTGGTGACTTGGTTTGGGTGATGAAAATGCATGCACATTAATAGGCCACGTTGCTGATAATACAGTTAGGGGCAGCCACGGCGAGCATGATAAAAGCATAGTCCGCTGGAAGCGTAGCTGCAAGTTTGAATAGATGTAAAGGCTGACTTGTTATGCCACAATGGGGAGAAGATGAGGCATCGGAGGGATTGTATGTTGACAAGTTCTGCGTCAGCTATATACGACAGTCACTTGATTGGTTGTTGAGCTGGCAACAACCGAAATTACGTTAGCGAATCCCACACTCACAGGTGGTTGGATTGTGCTGCGCAAGTTGCTGTTGCAAGTCAATCAATAGTAGGTGGTAAAATAAAAGGTGTCAGCAACCAATGAGTATTGAGGAGCACGACTATTTGGCGCTGAGTCAATGCGTGAAGCAAACATACTAATTCCGGCGTATTTCCAAAGATCTCAGCTCAATCAACTCAGCCGAGGGCAAAATCAAGATGCAAGATGTGAACACGTTCCTACTGTAAGAATTCTATTTTCAACGTACTCTCTCCGGCAGACCTCATAATTCAGAACAGATATCAGTACATTAGTTAAAGTCGAGGCTACGATCGACAAGCAGCATTCTTCTTACACAATAGTACACATTCATTTCAACAATGCACAACAACATTTGCAAAGCTACCGCCATGGCAATTGTCGGCATATCTGCTGCCGATGCCTTCATGCCTGTTGCTCAAACTAATATTCCTATTACTCGGGCTGCCAACACATTCCAATCACTCCCGCAAAACAACTATTATCAACACAATACACAACTCTACGGCGCAGCAGATGACGATGCACAAGATAATGAAATCGAAAGACTCAAGCGTCAAGCTGCAAAACTTCGTGCCGAGGCTGCATCGCTTGAGGCTGACAAGGCCAAGCAACTTGCATTGGCTGCCGAGAAGGCGTTTAATCGATTCGATGTCAATTCGGATGGCGAGGTTAGTTTGAGTGAATTGAAGCTGGGATTGGAGAAGGAGTTGAAGGTACGTCTTTATTTGCAAATGATGAGTGTTATTAGCTTTCGTTTTCAAATTATCTTGTCATGTGCGTAATACTATGCAATCTAACATCAAATGCTTGCCTTTATCTTATTGAACAGACTGAAATTTCCGAAAAGAGGGTGACAGAATTAATGAAGATATTTGACAAGTCGGGAGATGGAGCACTCCAGCTAGATGAATTCGTCACTGTTGATAGATTTCGTAATCAATTGGAAGCACTTGCAAGGGAAGAAAAGCGTCTTGCTGCCGAAGCTGAACAGGAAAGGAAGCGACAGGAACAGGAGGTTTTATTGGCTGAAGCAAAGCTTGAGTTCTTGAATGAGAAAGAGCCTACAATGTCCGATAAAGTCGTGTCTGTGTTACCGTACTTGTTTCCGTTGATGGATGGATTGCAGTATGGGCGATTCTTATTGGGATCGGATGATGCAGGAGCGAATCCTTTTGTCGTCATTTTGGCAGTGTTATATTCGTTGTATCGCAGTATCCCATTCTCTGGGTTCGTGGCATTCTTCGCATTGAACATTTTATCGGGCAATCCTTCAATTAATCGTTTGGTTCGGTACAACATGCAACAAGCTATCTATCTAGATATTGCCTTGTTCTTTCCATCGCTTTTGACTGGACTTGGTGGTTTGATAGCTCAGGGTGCTGGATTTTCAGTGCCAAGCGCAGTAGGAGAGCTATTCTCAGACGTCATGTTTGGCACATTGCTTTTGACACTTGCATACTGCGCAGTGAGTTCGTTCATTGGGAAGGAGCCTGACAGCATTCCATTAATATCACAGGCAGTAAAGGACAGAATGCCTACTATTGATATGCTTGATGGCGGAACACTTGATAAAGAAGGTCGATTTATTCCTAAAATGCCTGAACGGAAAGAAGACGATGACAAAAAATCCGACGAAGACAAAAAATGAGGAGTTTTCAGATGCTGATGGTGAGCTTCTTTATCTGTATTCGGTATAGTTTGGGGTTGTAATTAGCGATTTATAAGCAAGACTCACCCAATTGGGGACCGCTAATAAAGTACAAAGTTATTCATTGAACCAGTCCTCTCTTTAGGTAGGGACATATTATGTGCTCTCATAGCAGCGAAGCTGCTTTCTTCTTCCTTTTGTTATTCTTCATTTTCCTATTCTCGCTTATTCTAGATAATGGACAAGTAGATACTGGTTCCTATTGCGGACCCGATGACACCTCCACCTCTCCGTGATAGTAGCTCAATATAATTGACACACCATGAAGCTCGTCTCACTACCAGCACTAGTTACCGGCGCAATAGCCATCAACTCTCTGAGTCAAATTGGTTGTTGCCATGCCGAGTCGCCCTTTCTTCCCAAATCTACAGTCTTTTCCAAGCCGCAAACTTTTAAACGAGTACATGATGTGTACAACAGCGTTTTGAAAATACCCCGTGGAGGCGAAGTGGCTGCTGCATCGGCATCATCATCGTCCTCTGGAGTTGTTTCTACCCTTCTCACCGGCCTATGTGATTTCATGAGTGGCGCTAAGTCTGATACAATCGCTCTTCTATCAACAACTGCACTTGTTGCACCAATCTGCAAACAGTTGGGAATATCCAACATTTTGGGCTTCTTGGCTGCTGGAATGGCCCTCGGTCCTAATGGTATCAAGGGTGGACTGATTTCTGACGTTCATAGGACAGAGTTGCTTGCTGATTTGGGTATTGTATTCTTCCTCTTTGAGATGGGTTTGCACATCAACTTTGACACCCTCATGTCGATGAAAAATGATGTCTTCGGACTAGGACTTGCACAAGTTCTTCTTACAGCATCTGCTGTTGCAGGCATTGCGTCTCTCTGTGGCATGTCAACGGCGGCGATGGTTGTTCTTGGGGGTGGAATTTCTCTTTCTAGTTCGGCATTTGTGTTGCAGCTCCTCAAAGATAAGAAACAACTTGACACACGACATGGAAAGAGTTCTCTTGGTGTGCTAATTATGCAAGACTTGGCAGTTGTGCCGTTATTGGTAGTCACGCCCCTATTGGCGGGAGGCGGGGATGGATTGGGTAAGGCGTTTGCTTCGGCTGGGGTGGCATTTCTGATGGCAATTTCTGCTCTAGGTATCTGTGCCAAGTTTATTTTCGATCCATTGTTCGATGCAGTTGTGTCAGCCCACAACCAAGAGGCATTCGTTGGACTCATTTTGGCTACAGTGTTGGGCATGTCATTCTTAACTGAGGGTCTGGGATTGAGTAATACTCTTGGTTCTTTCGTCTCTGGGATGATACTTGCAGCATCAAAACATAAGCACAAGATCGAAGCTGAAATTAGTCCTTTCAGAGGAGTACTGGTGGGATTGTTCTTCTTTAGTGTTGGATTCGAGATTGACTTGGGTCTTGTCACCTCTAAATTTGGATTGGTCGCATCCATCGTTCTCGGTATCATGGCTCTCAAGGCAAGCATAATCACAGGATTGTGTCAATTGTTTGGCCTTACGTTGGCTGAATCTCAACGTGCGGGATTCTTGCTCAGTGAGGTGTCTGAGTTTGCCTTCGTCGCCTTCCGTATGGCTAGGTCTCATGGTATCTTGGATGAAGAGACTACAAAGTTAATGCTAACAGCTGTGAGTTTGACCATGGCTCTGACACCTTTTGCAGAGGAAATTGGCGCAAAGATTGCCAACTCCATGGAAGCCAAAGATAAGACTGTTTAAGAATCAAGCAGGCAGAGATAACATTTACTATACTAAGTAGCTATTTAAATTTAGATTGACCAACTATTTATAGCAGATGGAATGTTTAGACTCTCTGTCTGAAGGACTGTTTAGACTGAACCATGAAATTTAAACGTGTTCGTGGTCACTGCTGACACATAGCAAACATGTCCCCAACAGATGACGGAAGTAAGCTGTTCACCATGAGTACTAATAATTTATCATAGAAAGAGCAACGATGAGAAGTGAAGGCACGCATAGTATTACATTTGAGGTGGCAGATGAGGAATCTTCCGTTCCAAACTCTTTCTTTTCTTGAGCAGGAGGAATATCCGTTTCGAATTTTGAAAAGAAGTCTGTGGGTGCATCCTTCGCAGGAGCCTTGGTAAAGTACGCACTTGGTTCACTGGAAGGGCTTGGCGTAGGAACATTCGTGGGTGACGTTGAAGGAACTACTGTTGGGGATATTGTCGGTTTCAACGTTGGTTTGAGTGTGGGGGGTTTGAAGAAAGGTTCAAGTGTGCCAAACATGAGGTCATTCCAAATGACTTTCATAGGGGCATCTGATGGGGCCAAAGTGGGCTGATGGGATAAAAAGAAGAGAGTAGTGAAACAATAGGTCAGTTTATGAGTAGTTTGAGAAACGAAATGTGTGCCTCTGTAAAGAGGAGGTTACACCCAGACAGAAAGGAATGCACTTACACTAACAGTTGGCCTTGGCGTTGGTTTTTCTGTCTGAAGAAAGACCGGACACGACGTCGATGTTATCAACTTGTACCGTGATATACCCTCACACACTACAATACTTTCCTCATCATACTTGCTCGCACCCATACACTCCTGTGCCGAAACATTCCCATAACATACTCGGAACTTGGCATTCTTATTGTCCGCGCTCCTATCCAACACCGTAAATTTGTACTGCTTACCCACCACCACTGTCAAAACTTCCACAACCGTTGTCGATGGTGTCGTATACGATCCAAATGGTTTGTACCTATCTCCATATATCTTGCCCCCATCCGCATTCATCAAATCCAATTCCATCATCCATGCCACCTCCTGTGGTTTTTCATCCAATTCCACCACCACCGTAACATTCTGCGTATCACCCTCCAACTTGAGTTGTAGCTGTTGTTGACTGCAATTGAAGTACTCGGGTGGGTCATCCGACAATGCACAAACCTGTGTCGTTAACCATTCCATCTCCTCCGAAATACGGGAATACACTCCTGGAAAATCCGCCAAGGCACATCCCAACCCCCAACTAACAATCCCAATTTGTACATCGTCTTGTGGATTATCACTCGTTGCTGCTGATGCATATATCAATGGCCCACCCGAGTCACCCTGACAGGCATCCGTATTCGATTGCCATGCACACAACATATTGTCATCGATATATCCCGTATATGACACAGTCTGCCCATTATACAAAGCATTTGTCAACACACACTCTTCATTGGGCATATATTGAACATCCGCCTCCAATAATACCTTGGACATGTCATTAAATATAGTCCCACCTTGTTTAATAATCCCATATCCTATCACTGTCACCATATCATCATTGGCGGGTATAGTCGCTTGTGTATTCAATGTGACCGGTTGGACGGATTGTACCCTTCCATACAATTTGGCAATGGCGAAATCACTTCGGATAATGTTGGCATGTAGAGGATGTACGACATGTGTTTCCACCACGTGATAATCATACCCATCTTCTCCTTGTAGTATGGAGGATGCATTATTGGCTAATACCGCTTCTAATTCTCCATCGTCAATATGATGTCGACCAATTTGTACCGCGTCGAAGAGTCCCGAGCAATGACCAGCCGTGAGTATAATGTCAGGTGCGATGAGTGACCCTCCACAGACATGTCGTTGATTGGAAGATGTGTCAATGAGTGAGGCGACGTAGGGGTATCGATCTCGTAGGGTGGATGTACCCCCGATGATGCGGGGTTGTTTGTAGTAGTTGTCGTACGAGGATGACGGTGATAGGGTGTTGGTTGGGGTGATGTTGGGAAGAAAGGCGGCGGGGAGGGGTGGTAGTGGACTTTCGTTGCGATTGTCAAAGATGGGTAGAGCGCGTTGACGTGGAGCAGCCAATAATGTCGACTCGGCCGATTCTATAGGAAGTGATTCATGGGCCACCGCCGATGATGATACCGCGCCAATGCTGCTGACAGCGGTAGCGGCTATCCAAGGAAAGCTTCTTCTAGTCATGATGATGATGATCAAGAAGCTGTCTGATGATCCTTTTCACTAATAGGTTTGTCTCCTCCCCGTGCTTCTTACTCCTGTACCTTCTATTGGCATGGTGTGCAGATTTTTGTGAAAGAATATTATAAACCCACCGACCACCGCGTGGATTTCAAACAATCTTGTGTGCATTCGTATTTTTGATTGTGTGTGTGCATGCATCTCTCGTGATGACGACGGCTTTCCCTCTCTCCACTCCGTGAACTCGAAACTCCGCGGCTGGTTCTCGTATCTATCATAAGTAGGTACCTTGTTGAAGATGGCCATCGCATGGATCCCGTCTTCCTTCTCATCTCTCATCTTATCCCTTTTTGATACACACATAAGTACCTACTTAAAAGTACTAATTGCCCTAAGTAGATACCATAAGTACATAAAATATGTGAATACATATTATCGCAGTGAAAGAAGTAACGAAGAAGTCATCGACGATAATAGGCACTACTTTTTAGAGTGGACGATAACTATCAATATATCCACCACAAAAATTAGAAAGCAAGGGGATAGAGAGTGTGCTATATGCACGTGTGAGTGCAGCAGGTAAAATAATATGGTCGTCTTCTTCTTGCTACTACTGGCAGTTATTGTCGTAAATACGGCGATAGCATCATCATCATCATCCAACTTTGTGCTGGCTGGATTCCAAATAAGAACTCCACAAAATAATAATAATAATAACCAGTCATCAAGACGTGATGTATTACTAACAACCATCGCAACGACGACAACAACATCTGCATCATCGTTGCTATTTTTACTCCAACAACCTCAACCAGTCCAAGCTAAAGATGAATCCATGAATTATCAAGCTGTTTGGTTTGACCCTAAACATCCCAATGGATACCGAGTGTTATTTGGAAATGATCAAAAGGCCACGTTATTACTTAGAAATGAACCATCGGATGATGAACTTGTATTTCCAGTGAAAGTTATCAAGGAGGGTGAAGGGGGGGGAGAAACAAAACTTTTATTTTACTTTGGTAGTAGTAGTGGTAGTGGTGATGATCACGAGTCGAGAAGAAGTGGAGGTGGTGGTGGGGGACCTGCTGCTGCTGCTACGGAAGTAGTTGAGGGAATATTCACAAGGAATAGGGAGAAAATTCGAATAATATCATTCGATAACAACAACAATAACTTTTGGATGAATAAAAAGTTTGAAGGTCCAATTGGTGTATACAAGGACAACACGAATTCCAAACGAGTTATAATTATACGACAAATTAAGGGATCAGAC
Organism: Skeletonema potamos; assembly: GCA_036940105.1. Classification (NCBI taxonomy): domain Eukaryota; phylum Bacillariophyta; class Thalassiosirophyceae; order Thalassiosirales; family Thalassiosiraceae; genus Skeletonema; species Skeletonema potamos. The sequence goes on along the minus strand of JALLBJ010000505.1, from coordinate 6,427 downwards.
TGTGTGGTGGAATTTCGAGATGATGGGGATAATACCGTCACATCCACTTTTACTGCAAAGGCGGGGAATACCTTTACATTCTACTTTCCAGATGATAGAGGGGCTGTTACTGCTACGTTTAGTTTGTTCCGTCGGACTTTAACTTTTGATGACGGGACGGTATGGACGAAATACTAAGATATGTCATGCGATGGAATAAAGAGTGGCGCCTAACATGTTGTACCATTGTGCAACTCTTTGTGGGGGGGATGTCTGACAGTGTAAGCAACTTCACCCTTTGAGTGGTTGGGCGAGAGAGAAAGAGAGAGAAACACACAATCAGCTTGAGAGTATCAAATGCAGCAATCTTTGTTTTCTTGTAAGGGGTATCGGATTGGGCTCCTGTTTTCAACATCGCCCAAGATCTTCTCTTGACAGTAGACGTCTGCAGACCATGTAGCCATCACCCATCATCATGCAAAAGAAAAAAACAGTACTTTGTGTACTTCTCAAGTTGGAAGATGGAGATCTCATCGTGAGTGTGAATGATGGCGTTGCGGATTGATTATGCCTGCGGTGCAGCTTGTTGTGATCCAAAGACCAAACGCGGGCAAAGACATAGGCCCATCGATGGTTGATGGTTAGATCTCTAATGTTATAACGATTATTCTAAGGATATTGCTAACTCTCTTTAGATAAGTAGACTCTAAAGCCCCTTAGCCACGTCATTCAATGTTCGGAATTAGATTCCATTAATAGAGAAGGTCTCCCCTTCGGAAGTTCACCTCCATGTTTTTCAACCATTTCCTCAACCTCATGCACATATTTTTTCAATTCATGTACTTTTTCCTCTTGCAATTCGAATGTACTTGCCACCAAACCATGGCCAATCCGGACAAAGCGCCATAAACGAAAAATGATAAGAATTCCTACAAGATCATTTAGCACGTCTTCGTCTACTACTCGGAATGTTATCTCTAAAACCAACGACACGGTCACAACGAAAAGATCAAGGGCATATAACACTTGCGAGAAATATTTTCTTGGGCCGAGAAGATACACCATCATTAGCAGCTCAATTTCGAACAAAACGAGGATGATAAGTGTGAATGAAAATAGAACAGTATGAGCTAAATGAACCCCGGGATATTTGTGATCACTACACCCAGCCGGGCCCGTCATAACGAGCGTAGCTGTGCAAAAATCATCATGATGACCATCACTCCCTACTTCCATGAATCGGTGTGCCTCCCCTGCGGCATGAAGATCACTACCTTCGTCGGCGGAGCAACAGCTAACCGCGTCTCTCTCGATTAAATTGCAGTTTGGAAAAAATGCATCTACCGCCAGCTCTGTGAATATTATACTCACATCAATTAATAACATGCCGATGATAATATGTTGGACTGTAGGGGAGTTTAATACTGCAAGCAAGCGACACTGCCAAGGGTGTGGATTCTCATCTGTCGAGTGCCTTGCCTTCACGAAATCGTTTTCTTCCTTTGTGGTCGGGACAGCGTACGAAAAACGGCTTCCGCCGATGCGCTGCTTGAAATCATTACGGGGATCGCATCGAGGAGACATCAGTGTGCCACCAGGTAGTGGGCTTGCTTCCGACGCCATGTGATCTTCTCCCGTGGTTCTGATGACTGGGATGCTGTTTGAGTCTGCCATCGGCGTTTGAAGACCCCTTCAATGGATTAAGTATATGTGGCTTGCTGCAATTTTACCTCATTTTCACGCTGCCATCGACATCTCTCTCAACAATGTAAAGCTACATATGAAGCGAACGTGCGAATGCATGGCATTGTCATCATGGTATGGCGCAACAGACACCAGACAATATTATTAAGAATTGCGTTATATATAACGCTCGATTTTTGTAAACAAATGCATAATAGAGTATTTTTGTAACCAGACTACACCGCACAAAATATTCTTGGTGATGGCGGATCATAGCTGAGTGGTGGGCGGGCGGAGAGGCAGAGGCAGAGCCTCAAACCAGAAGGAAGAAAAACGCAAAGTATCTGAGATTCAATCACAGCAATGGGTCTTTCTCTAAGAGATAATGTCTCCATGGCAATAACAACTGCAGCAAGAGATGAACTCGCGATTTTTGTGCCCGTTAGAAGTGACGAACAGGTGTGATAAGGAGAGGTCATGGAACGTTGTTGTTCATACATGCCATTCATTACGTTAAATTGCATATCGAGTTCTTCTGACTTTTCCCGAAATCGCATCAACATTACTCTCTGCGTTCTCTCCATCCGGAAGATCAGCTTTGTGTACCTCCTCTAATATCTCCATAAGACCACTCAATTGGGCATCCCTCCCCACACCTCTATTCACAACTTTTGTTTCTTTTAGCGCAGCTACTCGTCGTTCCTTTAATTCCTCTGCCGTGTACGCTGCATCCCCGATAACTGATTGTATCTCTGTAGACACAACAGTCCGTAATTCCTCAACAAGATTCTCCGTTTCCAATGAATCTCTCGATGCGAGCTTTCGGCCAAGAATCCAACCATATCCTGCTTGCTTTTCAGATTCCTCAAACATCTTTCGAACCACATCTGCACATTTTTCTGCTAAAATCATTGTAAAGATGTTATTGTGTGATCCGTTGTTGGCAGTTGCGTCATCCTCCTCTTTTGACAATGTCGACAACAGACCTCTCAATCGATCAATTTCCGCCTTCTTCTCTGCCTGGTCGGCCAGCAATTTCTTGATGCCCGCCCTCATTTTGTGAATTTGGTATGCGAGAAGCACTGGAAAATAGAGATAAAAGAGTGAGTGAGCAAAACGTCTTAATAAAAGAAGAAATCTAGTAGCCTCATCAATTCAGTCTCTCTCTCTCTCTTGCTCTAACTCTCTCTGACAAGAAGTTTCAATATCCCGCCGCATGATCAATTGAATACGTGCATTCTTTTAAATACACTTCGGGTGAAACTATATACACTCACCGCACACAAACGCAAAGAAAATATTAAACATCTCCGGTTTGGACGCCTTGAAGAATTGAATTATGCCAGATCCAAACGGTCGTTTTGCTTCCTCATCGCGACGGTCTTTCTGCGCTTTAATTAGTTCATTAAGCTCTTTGTGCAGTTGTTCCGCCTTTTCAATTGCTTGTTGGCTCTCGTCCACTGATTTGATTTGAATTGGTGGCCCTCCTTCTCGTGATGTTGAGGGAGTGGTGACAAGTGTTCGTTGTGAACGTACGCCACCCTGTGGAAGCATCAACAGTCTATGCGAGATGGCCGCCGCATGGTTGCCTCTCCAATGAATGGCTTTGGTGGCGAGTTTGATACAGCAGGGACGCATCATCGTTATGGCGTAAAAATATCTAAATCGTGATACATATTATTTGTCGAAAAAGAATGTCACAAACCCACATGACGGCTCACGAGAAGTCACAACACAAGTTGACACCAACCATCAGCCGACCGTTATTTTCGAGACGACGATGGGTGCTATTCGCATGGTCGGAACAAAGTACGCTTGATTGACGCTACAATACAAAACGCAAAATAATATAAAAATACACCACACAACCATGGCCACCGCCACCATGAGCAGCAGCAGCTTCACTGGCTTCACATCCGCCTTCGTCGACCGCATCGCCACCTCCCGCCGCCGCCTAGACCAATACGTCGAAGCGAACAAACAAAAAGCAGATGACATCGTCGCCGAACTCAAAACTTGCGAGGCCAATGAACAATCCAAAATAGACTCGTTGTTGCGTCAATTAAAATCGTTGCAGAGAGCTGCTGCTGGCGGCGACGGAGTGACGGGAGTGGCAGAACAGCGAAAGAAATTGGAAAACAAACAATCCAAATTGCAACAAGAGGTGGAAATACTCAAATCCAAGAACCGTGCCGAACAATCACGCCTGGAGGAAGTCCTTGCCAGAGAACAGGAGGTTCGTGAAAAGGCGCGGGAGGTTCGGGAGAAGAAGATTGACACTGAGGCGCAGAGGGGTATGACTGTGGAGGATCTCACTAAGGGGTTGTTGAATTATAAGTATACTGGGTTGGCGTTTCAGAGGGGCGATAATGGTGCTCTCAAGTGAGTATATGAATGTGTCATCCTGGGTTCTCTGGGTTGTCTCATTGTTTGTTCTCATTTGCATTTCTCACCTTCTCTATTCCATTCTACAGCTTCAAATTTACAAAGCTCGATCACAAGGATCCCGACAAACCATTCACCTTTGCTCTTTGTTTAGATCCAGACACAGACATGTATAAACTCACAGAGTGTAATCCACGTCTCAATCAGAAACAAATTGACGAAGTTCTTGATGTATTGAATGCTGATAAGAATGGCCTTAATGTCTTCGTTGTGAGGATGAGAAAGTTGTTCAAAGAGACGATTTAGTGACTGTGGAAGAGAAGATTTATATTTCATATTTATTCGTAAGGTAATGTGGTTTGTCATGGCATGGATTGGATACGTGCTTATGCAATCGTTACTCGTTAAGATAGATTAGCAAACTTTTTGAAACTTGGCTACAAAGAATCCCATTGTGTCTATTGATGTGTCAGTTGGATCATACCTTCTGACCATTTGACGTTCCTCCTCTGTCAGCCCCGCAAACCCGGTAGATGTGATAGTGATTCTAATCTGCAGGGAAACTCTTCCAGAAGAAACTTGACCATCTCTTCATTTTCTGATGCATTAATTGTGCATGTGGAGTAAGTCATTGATCCTCCAACTTTACTTTCGCTGATAATCTGCAGCCTTCAACAGTTCTTTTGATGATTTGGTATCAATCTGCAGCTTTGGTCGTAGACCCAGAGCACTACATGGTGGATCCAGTAATATTTGATCAAACGAGTTTAGGTAGAATCCATTGACATCCTTTAGACCATCGCTTGCAATTGATGCCGAATTGATAATCTCCATCGGGCTTTTCCAACTTTCTCCAGAGTTTAGTGTCAATAATTCTTTCGTTGAGTCTAGTGCAAGCGGAACAATGCAAGATGCATTTGTTCGGAAAAAATCTCGAGCTGTAATAACTTTCTTTCTCGATTTGTCACATGCAATGATCAAGCCATTGTCATTCATTAGACTTGTCAAGTGTGTCGTCTTACCACCAGGAGCACAGCACATAGCTAGAACGACCTCGCCCGGTTGAGGATTCAACGCATGCGCTACTACGACTGAAGGCAAATTTTGCATCAGCATCTTGCCAACAAGCGCTCCATTCAATGGGGGCTGTGGATAGCCAGCAGTTGAGATCATAACGACACCCAATCCAAATGTTTGTGCAAAATAATGTGCCCTTTTGCATTGAGAGATACCAATCCCAATGAAAACACATCGATCGCAATAGTTTTGCAAAAACATTCCTTTCGTTATTGGCTTGGACGTTGTACTATTATTTGATCGTGGTAAATTTGCGTATACTGCTACTTCCTCGCCCTTTTGAATACCCGCATCGGCACAAAGGATGCCCTTGACAAAGACGTCTGCGCCTCGAAGGACTGCTTCAGCACAAAAGCGGTCTATGATGACACATTTATGTGTGGTTGGCCATCCTTGTTCGTGACGAAGTTGCCAATTAGGGAAAATATGATCATTATTCTCGTCCGTCATTGCTGCTCCATTTGATAGAGAAATCATGCTGGGTGGAGCTTTTGAATAATACAAGTTGGCATCTCCACTTGTACCTACATCAGTTGCTCGAATGGTAACAAGATCAGTCAGCGTTTTATGTTGTTGAATTGAGTATGACTTGTTATGACTTTCTATTTTTTCTGCAAAGTACTTCTTCAAATCTCCCTCTACTTCCTTGACCGACGACCGGATATTATTGACTATACAACACGTAACTGATGGTGCCTTTTTCATGCATTCTAATATTCTATCGATATGTTTCGTTTCCCCGTAATCAAGAGCTGAATATTGCTTCGATAGGTGATCATACACATCTCGAGGAATGGCGACATTGAATTCATCTAGAGATAAAATCTCAGGCCGGGAATCATCTCCAGCTGGACTCCTCATTACTTTTCAGCATGCTATACTTTGCCCAAATACTTATAACGTTCCGTACACACTACTCGAAGAGAGGTTATCGCTCATGATAGTTTTGTATCATTCACGTCGGCCACCTCATCGACCGCATTTATCATTCCTCTCTCTCTAGAGATAATAATATTTTACAATACGGTTGATGCCGCTGCCGCGGGGAGTATCGCCACCTACCGGCCACACTTCCTCCTTCCTATCGCTTTCTTCAGTTTCTAAACTAACTGCCGATTGCACCTGTTAGCGCCGTGGCCGACATCTAGCCGCTGATGCGCGTCTCCCTTATCAGTAGGCCCAAAAAATAGGCCCCGCCACCAAAAATCTACACAAAACCACTAACAAAACGCACATCGTGTTTCCATTCTGCTCTATCGCCTCTCTATCGACCCCCCAAACGCAACTACCGGCCATAACTTGT
>JALLBJ010000504.1:0-19119 GCA_036940105.1 Skeletonema potamos | reverse complement strand
AAATAGCGATCGTACAGTAGGAATAGTATGTTGAATTACTTTTGTTCCACCTTAATATGTACATAGTCCTCTGTACTACTACTTATTTATTGCTTTGAAATATGGTATGTAGGATTTAGGTACTTTCAAACCTCGTAGGTACTAGTACAATAGACGCTGTATTACATAGAGGTACATATGGAACGACACTTCTTTTCGGTCAGCCAATCAAGCATAAATCCGAATTCGTTTCTTAGGTGGGGAGCGGGAGCTGTGGAGTTTGTTATCTCTATGAAGAGCAACGATGGAATAAAATGAAGGAAGACGAAAGCAGGAAGAAAAAGATACAAGTTCGATGGACGACTAACCGTAAGTACAATCAAATTTCTGTTTACTAATGATAGAAGCCGACGCAAGTTATAAAAGCTAAGAGACTTGGTGTCGGTGTGTGGACATGATGAGTCACATTTCTTCAGAAATTGTAACCTAGAAAAGCAGGCAAGGATCAAATTTGAAATGGTTTTTACAACCATTGGGGACCTGTCACTGCAAGAGAAGCAACATGAGGAATAACCGCTTCAACAAGAGACATCTACTCCTGCACAACCGGAAGAATCACTCAACATCCGCATGATGTGGTTGTCTTGATTGATAGCGCAGTTCCCAGGTTTCTGGTACCTGCATACTTGCATGTAACAAGTAGCTCCATTGCCCATGTCCTTCGTCGCTACACCGCATCCAACATAATCCGAAGCTCTCCACAACGCTTGGGTATAGTGATACTTAGCGGTGTAGCTATCTTTGTTATGTTCCATAAGGACCCAACGGTTGAGGATGTCCGTAGCGGCTTTACGCTGACCATAACTTCCACTACCGCAGTTACTTGCCAAGTTCTCACCGTGTTTACCAATATTACTGGAGTCGTGAGGAAGTTGACTAGTGCAACAATATTTTAACAGAGATTGTGCATAGTTTGATGCTTCAGATGCCAATTGAGTCGACCACGTCAAAGGCTTGTACTCTGCGCCGAGCATCTGGTGATATGTTTTACGGTTCTGATTATGAGCGTCCAAATAATCTTGCTCCTCACTAGTTGAGGGTTCAAAGCAAGTGTTACGCCCACTGACAGCATCACTGCTAACAGGTTGTGGCGTAGGCTGGGGGGTTGGAGGAGGAACGCTGTTTGAGGAGGCTGAGGCAGTGTCCAACGTGTGGACACGTTCTGACCACTTGTCCGTTCCTGGACTAGTAGCAACGATGTAACCGCCAAGATAAACTGTATACGACCCATTTTTCATGCCGTCACCACTTGCATCTGTTGCTACCACCTTAACATATCCTTGCGGAGCACACATGCCAGCCGTGACAGTGTTCGCACTATTGAAACTGCCTTTCTTCATAATTTGGGACATAGAACTGGTGCTCTGTCCAATGAAAACCTTGAACTCGTTGTCATCAAGATTGTCTTGATCGGGTTTGATTTCCAGCAAGAAACTTGTTTTGCCGTCGCCGCAACTTGATGATGAACCCAATCGCCTTTCAACTTCTTCAACATCGTCTCCAATGTATCCGAAGAGGCCACTGCGGTCTTCGGCGGTAAGGGTGGCAAGGTATTCGGGATTTAGATGAGGTGCAAGGTCAAAGAAGCCAATCTCTTGAGGCAGCTGCTGCGAGTGGATGAAGGCAACGCGAGGCGAGGGGGCGGTGATGGTAAGGGGGCGGAGTGTACGAAGGGCGGGTGGTTAGTGAGCAAGTGGTAATGAACAAATCATGTGCAGTAGAACTGGCCGCTGCCATCTCTGATGTCATGTCATATCAACGGATAAAATTAACTACTTACAACAGATTCGACCTCAATGACTTCAACATCCTCGACATTCTTCTCTGAAGCACCGGCCCCATCCTGTTGGTGTGAGTCTACATCGACCTTTCGGCTGCCGACCAGCCACACGCCCTCCTCGCCGAAACTGTCGATGTCAATGACCTTCCCCTCACCGACCATCTCAACATTCATAAGTAATTCAGGTCCGCCGAGCCTCTGCTGGGCAAATGTTGGCGCCGCCACCAATGATGCGATGATTACATTACTCCAATACATGTTTTGGTTCTTTTCACTCTCTTCTTGACGGATGTATGACACGTTCTACGCTACTTGCATCTTCACAATAAATGCTGAAGAAAATTCAAATAACGACAATAAAACGCGGAGTTCCAATTCCAATGCGAGCTCGTGCAAAGCCTCGCGGCAACACATCAAAACCCAGAGAGTGGCGAAATGGGAAAGACACTTTTTGAAAATAGATAGTGAGAAAGTTGAAACTCCGTCTGATTCCACAAGACTTAGAAGAGTTGTTTGAATAGGAATTCCGACCGATGTGAAACGCATTCAAATTCGACCTTCTCTCGAAACTTTCTCGAACCGTTTACTGATGGTCCCAATTGGGAGACGCGCTGATTCAGACTCTTTCCTTCTCTCTTCTCACCGCTCCGTCCCCCTCAGCCCGCAGCCTCCCTCAGCCATAACTTCTTTTCAAACGACAATGATGTAATGGCTTGGCTAATGGCCAAAACCTCACTCCAAACATCCATACTCTTTCCATCATTCCGCCATACCATAAGGTAACACCTCAACGAAGCGTGCACTCATCACATATACGGCTGCGCTAGAGAGGGTGAATTATATCGCTTGTGTGGCATGACTCTTCATATTATTTAAAGGGGAGAAGACACACCATGCAACTCGCAGGTCGCCGCATCAAGATATTTCGAACTACCGCTACTGGTTTGAAGCGACGATGTGGTTCTCACAGAGGCATCCTGTTATCATATGATGCTACTTTTTTTCGTGCAACGTCGTCTTTGCAGCATCAGCACGCACCGATTTGCAATAATTTCATGAGACACTGCTCACAATTGTTTGGTGACCGATCAGTGACATTAACTTCGAACTGTAGAAGGGGCAGTGCTTTTACACTATTCCCAGATCATTACCGGAGCTACGTCACCCAAAAATCTAATCATCCATCAAGTCAAAAGAAGCAATCATCGTTCCAATATCTCTCCACTGCGAATGAGAAACAAATACAGCACCGCCGCCGAAAGCCAACAACTCCTTCTGCCATCACACACATCAGACAAAACCATACAAATCAAACACTTCATGCCATTTCCAAGCGGTTATCATTCTTCTTCTCGGATGCAAATCTACGTCACGATACATATGCCCGTTCCATCCTCGAAAAGCATCAAAATCTTTACCTTCCCTTGGATGTCATCTTGACGTTTAAATCGATCCGAAAATGGACGGATGATCCAAATGTCGTGTTGAGTGCTGTAGAGTACATGAATGACAACAATAACAATGATAAGAACTTCATCAAAGTTACAACTCGCACGACTAACTCTGGAAAGGTATGGATTGGTCGGACGGAACCCTTTGACTACAATACAAGTATGAAGCAAGCGCAACATAAAATAATGCTGTTGGAGGGATGGCCTGCCGATCAAGACACTCGACGGATTGAAGATCGTATATGGGCATTGCTTTGTACGAACAGCAAACATCACGAAGAAAAGAATTTGATTGCTTACTGGAACACCGACATTGGAAAGGGTGTGAAAACTATTGAATTCCAAACAGATGAGGGTGCTGCAGATGCTTGGAATAATTTACGCAAGGCAGCAGCAGCATCAAGGGAGAATCCGTCAAATTCACAAAATCCTAACCGGTTGGATATAAAAATGAAGGAGGATGTAGATGAATATAGAGAATACCAATTAAAGATTCAAAATTTATCATTGGTGGCGAGATCAATGATAAATACTGTACCCGACATTGATTTGTCCAAGGAGGAAAAAGAACGAATTTTGTCACTATTTGAGCACAAAACCAATCAACCGAAGCCACTTGGTCACACTCAAAATGAACTGAAACAGGCTGCATCTCCAATAGAGCCTACACGCACTATAACGAAATGGTGGGTTAGTGGGAACGCGACGCCGCCCCTACACAAATGTGTCGAGGCAATGGATGAGATCTTTCAGAAACACAAAAACTTACCTCCACCGTCGCGAGAATGGCTTCACGAATATATCCGTCTTAAGAATAAAAAAAGACGGCGCGGTGATACTAGTGAAATCGATCATCAGCAACGCCATGAAGAATGTGTGGAGGTGTTTAACGATGCAGCAAATCTAATATTGTGTATCAAACAGTCTATTTCTGAAGGGAATATTCGTGGCTTTGGTGGAAAGGATGCTTATTTGCTATCTGAGTTGTTGGGCAGGGCCATGCTGATATTTAGTGAGACGCCTCCACCTCGTGGAACTCATTCTAGAGGTCGTAAACAGCAGCTTCCGTCGACAAATGGCGACAAAACTGCAACCGTATCTTCGTATGAAGCCTGTCTTGGAGTTATTGGGATGTTGAGAAGTCTCAACCTGGATGTACTTTCATCGCATTATGCGTGCACCATTCGTGCAGCATGCCACGAAGCACGATGGGAGGAAGCCTCAAACGTGTTTTTGAATCAGATCAATGGTAATGATGGCAGTGATGCGAGTGACGATATGATAACGGGTGGCTTCTCCCCTATCAATCCAACCTTAGGATGGGATCAACCGCTTGAAATTGGCTTGTATGCAGTGGCACGTGATGCCTGGTATAAGTCAATAACGTCAGAGGAGCAACATGCTTCTCCAGGTAAGCAAGTGTTTGACGCGGCAATGAAAATGTGCATGATATCGCCCTCAGGACAAGGCAGCTATGTCTTGGCCGCTGGATCGGCATTAGGTCGAGCTGGTCTATGGAGTGAATGCTTAGACTTGGCAACAGAACCAACAAGCATTTCGACGTACGGCCCTTCTATTACGGCTGCTGCGATGCTATCATGTATTGAGAGCGGTCGTTTTACCGAAGCGATCGATGCTTTTGACTACTTCATGTCAGGAAACCAAAGTGTTGCCAGTGAATGGCAATGGTCAGGTGGCAATATTACTGCCATTGAGCCGATTTGTCGAGATTTGGCGCTCACTGCGATGGGAAATGTTTCCAGTGGCGGCTATAGTCAAACAGCTCGGAGAATGTTTGATGTAATAATTGACGAAGGAAGTCCGCTGAGTTGTGATGGTTTGCTTGGAATAATGCATAGCTTAGAGAATGATGGCAACTGGAAAGAGGCTGCTCAACTGCTTGACAGATTTGTGTCTTCGAATTTCAATGCGAAAGGAACAAAGTGGCGAATTGTACCCAACCTATTGCAACTGCAAAAGGAAGATAGTGATGATGGATTAGCCTCAGATGCTGAAGTTTACGATCTTTTGGAAAAACTGCTTGCTTCTACTATGCGTGTTTGCAACAAAGAAGGTCATTTTGGCTTGGCTGCGGTTTTGTGTGCGATAGCAAACAAGTTGCGAGACGATTCTAGTGGATATGTTGATTTAACAACAAGCCATGATGAAGATGCAATTCTGGGAAATCTTACTTCAAATTCTGTATTACAGCGCGATCCAGTCTTTGAAGCTTACACGCAATCTCTTTACGGCCTGGGATGTAAACGTGTTGCAGATAGGCTCATAAATGAAAGGGAATGTGATGATAACGATACGATCGTGTATATACCAAAGAGAATGATGCGAAATCTACCGAAGGCCGAATCATGGATTGCGGCAGCCAAATCAATTGATCGTTTGTTAATGGCAAGGAATACTATTCAGATCGAGCCGGGTGAATTGTGCTCTGACAGTTCTTTTCTTTTTGAGAGAGGTCTCTCGAAGGCGATGGAATATTGCAACGACTCAAATCAGCCAGCTGCTGCGTTGTATCTATTTCAATACGCAGCAAGAATATTACTGACCAAGAAGAATCAGCATTTGGCAGACCGATTCAAATCTTTTCTAGGTATGGGGAACCAAGCTAACCAACATCCAAGAGAGGAGATATTCACGAGTGATGACGCATTAGACTTCAGCGGTATTCAATTGACTGACTCTATCTTGGCTGCTATTATCAATGCATTTATTAAGATGGGACGGCCTGAGCAAGCGCTATCGACATTCAACAACGCAATTGGCCAGCAAGGAACTCCTCTCCTCATGAGGCAGAGTGTTAATAGCATCATCGACGTGCTTCTACTGATGGATGTTGATGAATGCGTAAGTTCGCTGGATGATAAAATTTCCACTCCGGCAACATTCATTACGATAGCCAAGTATCTAGCCGACAACGGTGTATGGCATGGAATCGGGGAATTATACAACCAGGCACGTCGAGTAGGCTGCGTCAGCGAGGAACTTGGTTTCATCGCAATGCAATCAGTAAATGAATCTGAACTCAAGGAAGGAAAAATCATCGTTTTTCGAAAAATTGCAGAGGATGTGGCTAATACGATTGGCATCGACAAGGATGAATGGATAACATCGCGTTATTGGGAAATTAAGAGATACGTTGGATACCATTATGCTCGAGTGAGTAGCAGTTTGTCGCCCGTGGTGTATCAAAGTTGTTGTGTGGGTGTCACCAGATTTGCTAACCACATTGCTTGTTTGCCGCCACCCAGCTGCTCATGAACTGGAACGATCCTTCCACAAGCAAAAAGAGTGAATTGCTCTTTGCAATCAACGAAATGCGACGCTGTTCAAACCAGGGAGTTCTCACGAAAACTGCTCCTTTGATGTGTATTGCTCAGCAAGGCGACCTTTATTCTTTCGACAGACAGAATGCAAGTGGAAACAAAAAATTATCAGAAAGACAACGCCGTTCTGTTGTAAATCTCATTCTGGAGGCATGTGTGGAAGCTAATCGATCAAATTTATTGCAGAAACATTCCTTTACTGCTCAAGTTGTTAAAAGCTTGCGCAATATGAAAGCAAACAAGGAGGTTATTAAAATTGTCCGCGGATTAGTGGGACGTGTTGGTAGATGCCATCATCAGGTTGCAATGGAGGAAGCTATCTATGCTGCAACTGAAGAACGTGATTATGACTCTTTGGAAGTGATTATGAACAAGTTTGAAGAGTCGGGCTATGACTCAAGTCGATTGCAGATTTAAGTAGCTTGGTTGGTTGTGTAAAATGTAAATAATAATATAATATGATCTGCATTTTTCGGCTGTGCTGTGTATGCTTGGGGAGTGATAATTTTGGTTAGCTGGATGTGCAGCAATCAACTTCTTAGACGACAATCCAAATTTGACACATCATGCGTCAGTTTGTGCCAACGGCCTCATGCCCGTGGTGCTTACTTCTTGTTATAAGATACTACTTTGTGGCAGCTGCGTAGACGAAAGACACTTTCTATCGAGCGTACTTTTATGGTAATAAATGTGCTTCCGTCTTTGGAGGAACATAGTTGTTGTCGGCGGCAAGTCCTGATATCCAATGGAGAAGTACGTCACTGACAGTCACTGACTTGGCGGGCCCGCCGTCAGAGATCCAAAAGATCGCGTTTCTTTGACCGCAAGTGCGTTTGACGTGTGTGGTAGGGAACAATTGATCTGTGCGACGCCATGAAGGCAAAGGTAAAGTCTCTCCATAATTTTATTATCATACATCCGTAACTCCACCTCTAACCATGAAGCTCATCAACGCCGTTATTGCCCTTATGGCCCTCCCCGCCGCTGTGGCCTTCGCCCCCTCCACCCCCGGTGCTCTCTCCACCCGCACTTTCTCCGTCTCCAATGTTGCTCTTGATGCCAAGAAATCCATTGAAGATCTTTCTGAGGCCGAGCTCAAGGGAAAGAAGGTCCTTGTCCGTTGTGATGTCAACGTTCCTCTTGACGGAAAGAAAATCACCGATGACACCCGTATCCGCTCCTCCATCCCTACCATTGAATACTTGAAGAGCAAGGGTGCTATCGTCACCGTCTGCTCTCACTTGGGCCGCCCCAAGTCAGGTCCTGAGGACAAGTTCTCTCTTGGACCCTGCGCTGAGCGCATGGGAGAGCTCCTCGGACAAGAGGTTAAGCTCGCCCCTGACTGCATTGGTGATGAGGTTAAGGCTATTGTCGATGCCGCTAAGGAGGGAGATGTTATCATGCTTGAGAACACTCGTTTCTACAAGGAGGAGGAGAAGAACGAGCCCGGATTCGTTGAGAAGCTTGCCGCTCCTTTCGATTTGTACGTGAACGATGCTTTCGGTACTGCTCACCGTGCCCACGCCTCTACTGAGGGTGTTACCAAGTTCCTCCAGCCCTCTGTGTCTGGATTCCTTTTGGCCAAGGAACTTGAGTACCTCGATGGTGCTATCGCTACTGGAGAGAAGCCAATGGCCGCTATTGTTGGTGGATCCAAGGTCTCCTCCAAGATCACTGTCCTCGATGCTCTTCTTGACAAGTGCGAAAAGATCGTCATTGGAGGAGGCATGGTTTTCACCTTCTTGAAGGCCAAGGGTTACAATGTTGGAACCTCCCTTGTTGAGGATGACTTCGTTGAAACCGCCAAGGAAGTTATGGCCAAGGCCGAGAAGCTTGGAAAGCAAATCCTTCTCCCCTCCGACATCGTCATCGCCGATGCCTTCTCCGCTGATGCCAACACCCAAGTTGTTGCCGCTGATGCCATCCCTGACGGATGGATGGGACTTGACAACGGACCTGCCTCCACCGCCGAGCAAAAGGAGTTCTTGTCCGACTGCAAGACTCTCATCATGAACGGACCCATGGGAGTGTTCGAGATGGAGAAGTTCGCCAAGGGAACTTTCGGAATCGTTGACATCCTTGCTGATTTGACCAAGGAGAAGGGAGCCGTCACCATCATCGGAGGAGGAGACTCTGTTGCCGCCACTGAGCTTTCTGGACGTGCCGGAGACATGAGCCACATCTCTACTGGAGGTGGAGCTTCTCTTGAGCTTCTTGAGGGTAAGATTCTTCCCGGTGTTGCCGCCCTCAACGAGAAATAAATAATTTGTTTCGTTGAAGAAAAACAATAATAATTGCTGGTGAAGATGACCCTTATGGTCCTCAAACTACAACACGCAAATCACGGTTTGTAAATATATCTTATAACAATAGAGCACACAGTTACGTTTCAACATATGCGTCTACGCTCTTGCTACATTTCATTAATGTCTCTACACTGAATGAGACACATACAACATAGGTCCTCCCGAGTTGAACTAGGTCTTGTTCGCCCAGCCTGCAGCCTGCCCTTCTATCTACTCACATAAGATATGGTATCTACCACTTCGAGAATACGTTACTCACAGATAAGGTCCTCGATCATCAGGGTTCTCATTCGCTCTCGACATCACGAACTCCCGCCCACAGAAAAATGTCAGTCTACATAATAAGACCAGTGGACTTATCTCGATCATAAAACACAGTAGCAAAAAGTATTACAACGAAATCAACAACCACAATTACAAACACAAATAAAACGCATCCTTTGAAGGTAAAGGAGACCAATAAACATTTGATTATCCACTTTATTCCCTCTTCATACTATTCTGAACTTGTATGCTTTTCTTATGGTACCAACTCAAAAGAAACAATATGGCAATTAAGAAGCAATTGAAAGGACTTGCTGATCCCTTGTTGGAAGAGGTAGTTTGCGGCCTCGAAGAAACTCTGAAGGATCTGAAGAAGGTGGGTGCTCCGAAAGGCAGTGGTGACCGTTCTTTCTCTGGTGATCCTCTCTTTAAAGACGTAATAAAGTACCATCAAGACGAACATGATGAGCATCCCGACTTGGCATCCAGATTCGCATTGCAGGAGGATCTTCTCCTGAAGCGACACAAGAGGAACTCTCTTTACCATCCTGAAGGAACCTACGATCCCATCCTTCAGGAGTATGTTATGCCTAGCCAGACTTTGACTGCTCTGATGGCTTTTGAAGAGGATATGAAGAAGAAGAAAGCTTTGTTCAAAGAAATGGCTGAACGTAGGCATAACCTTGAATCTCCTGAGGTTCTCTTGAAGCACACTAAACGTGGATCGTTGCATCATCCTGAAGCATTGTATGACCCAATACTTCATGAATATGTCGTGCCAAAAGAGGCGAAGTTGATTGCGCATGCATTCGAACAAGACAAGAAGAACAAACGCCTTCTCTTCAAAGAAATGTCTATGAGGAAGCGTAAGAATCTTGACGAACGTGAGTTTTACTGCGATCCTCTCGTGCATGTTTACCGAGCAAATGATATTGAAGAAGTTGATGCGTAGAACTGATCTAGAATAAAATGATAGGAAAAGGGGTAATGGTAATGCGATGATGCTGAAAACATATGTTGTAGGAAGTACTAAACTAAGAAACTTGTTAAGTGTGACCAGTCACTTTATGTGTTGATGGCAAAGCTAATACTCATGAAAGAAATCAAGAATGATACAGAAGCAAGCTGTGCACTACTAGGCGCTGGTGTTGGAACAGGAGCAGTTGTGTTGCCAATATCAGTGGTTTCCTCTATCATGCACGTATTTCCTGCGCCATTATATCCAGGTTGGCAAACCCCAACGTAACCTCCACATTCGTTTCCAGTACAATCACTAAAACTGCAGTCTTTTCCCTCGCACGCTTGATAGGGGTGGATAGATGAACTAACATAGCAATCGCATCCTGGTGAGATCAAAAGAGTGCATTGTGTATCGACCTCGCACTGCGAATATTGCTCTGCCGTGCACATTTGCGGCTGGATCCATCCATCTGGCGCTGTTACATTTGTCAAACTTCCAGTCCAAACACCATCGCTCATCACATTAGAATCAGGGTTGTAGCACTTGTCAAACGATGACTCCGCCCCAACGAATCCATAGGGGTTGATGTATATTTCACAGTTTCCTTCGGGGCACCACACCTGAAAAAGTTGCCGTTGAGGAGTATTCATTGCGATGAGAGATGAAGATATAAAAGATGAAAAAACATGAAGATACGGAACCTATATGTTCCTCAAGAGATTTGAACTTACCTCATCCTCGTAGCCTGGAGGGAGCGCAGCTCTAGAGATACGAAGAAATAACGACGCGACGCTAAAAAAGACCAACTTCATGTTTTGGTTGGATGGGGAGCAATTTATTGTTGCGTTTCAGCAGATGATGAATTGCCTAATGGCAGAATCGGTTGTGCCATCATTTCCCCCTAATTGCGGCTCATTGCGGTATTCTCCTCGACAAAATTGGGGTACCCCTATCTCTTTTGCCAAAAATTTCCACCGCACCAAAATGCACATCTTTTTCCGACGCCCGTATGTGCTCAATACTAGCAATACAGCTCTACCATCGCCCCGCCGGATACCCCCGTCGAGACGATATGATTCCCATACAACGATTTCCTCATTGATGTTGTCTGACAACCCTTCCTTCGATAATAAGTCATGTCGACGCGACGGCTGTTGTAGTTTTGCATGTACAACATTCGTCCCGGAGCTACCCCGTCACACTTATCGATGCATCCTACGGTGGTAGTATGGGTTATTGGATACTCATCGGCGAATTGACCGCTGATATTGGTCCATTGTAAGGTGCCGATATCTCACCAACCTACCGCGACAGATACACCATGGTATAATAATGGTTCATTTTTATTTTGCAAATCTATGCACGGTAGGAATAGTACAAATGCGAAAACATCAAATTGACGATGAAGACATCGCCTCAATACATGCTATTGGAAGGAAACCCCCATAATATTGCCGTTCAATATGCTATCATGGTGTTGTTGACCATGGTTCGTCACTACGTGGTTTGTTATTGCTGCTATGCACTACCACAAACGAACACATACATAACAGCGAAAATGACTTCATGTGTCAAAGTCGGAAAAATTGAGGGACGGATGGTCGCACCGCTATTGAAGTACGAGACGGAACCCACTACTTATCTACTTATGTATTGGGTTTACGGGACAAGCCAAGAGCTCAGTCCAACCAGAGCCCACGAAGCATCCAAGATCTTTCCCAAGATGCGTTCCTTTCAAGGAGAATATATTATGCCTCATAAATAAAGGCCAACTATTCAACCGGCAAAAACGAACAAACAAACAAGCAAGCAATATATCTATCTTATATCAAGGATCATGAAACTACTTCCCGCAACCATCCTCAATATTTTTTTTTCTTGCAGCATCGCAAGCGCTCGTCTTCAGTCACTTCGTAAACTTAGGCCAACTCCAGTAAACGTAGAGAGTCCCGGTGGTACTTGTACACGCAATAGTGACTGCCAAGCCACACTCAGGACTCAAACTACTATCTATACATACCCTGTAGGGCCTGCCGTGTGCGATTGTTATGGATCCTCGAGCCAGTTACCTTTTGATGAGTGTCAGGGTGAACAAAACTGTCCCATCGCCGGATGTGCATATGATACGTGTGAAGGACAAGAAGCGTACTGCCAGCGTGTGTCTGACGGATCGGGAGAGTGTGCCCTCCGTCCAGTTCAAACCAACGTGGACAAGCCTGGCGGGACATGTTCAACAGATAGTGACTGCCACACTGAAATCAGATCAATGGTACCTCCACATCAAGACCCCACTGGACCCAATTGTGCGATTGTTATGCTTCCTCAAGCCAACTCCCCTTTGATGAGTGTGAAGGTCAAACTGCCTGCGTCGCGGCAACGTGTCCATATAATATGTGCCAAGGACAAGAAGTATACTGCAAGATTGTGAATGATTATAATGGTACCGGAGAGTGCGTTCTTGTTACCCATCATGAGTCTTTGACTGTGATGTAGATTGCGGATTGCGCGTCGGGGTGGGTGGGGTGTTGTATTGTAGGGATGTGATAAAATGAGCAAACATTGGTATGCACATTTGTTGTCCGATCCAACCATTTCTCTAGACAGCATTCATATTCAATGGAGCAGGACTTTTTGGCACCTTCCCCACCCCCGTTGCCGCTTTAATCAAAGGACCCAACTCTACAGATTCCAACGAATCTTTTCTTGAGTAACCGGAATACTTGGCATGTTTCGACGGAGACGATGCACTGCCACCACCACCACTGCCATTATTTGCAGCACCACCACCTCCCTGATTGGTATTCCCTCTCATCCTACGTTGATCAAATAAGCTTGCTGATGACATCTTATGCCGTCGAACATTGCGAACGGAGAATAATCCCACTATGAGGCAGATGAATTGCATTTGTAACATACGGAATTCTTCATCTGATTCGGTGAATCGGCATGGTTTGTATTCAAATCTACTTTGTGCAACCTTTTCGGATGTTTCATGTTCTTATGGGGTGTATAATTGAAAGAGACGTTAAGAATAGATGAACCAATAAATAACAGTTGGGATAGAGTGGAGTAATCTCTTTTTCAACATGACTCACCCTGAAATAATAAAGTACATTCAAACTGCTGCCTCCGTCCATACTTGACACAACTCTCAAATTCCCCCTTGATTTTTTCATCGTCCTTCTCCAACAGTTGTTTCCATTTGTGGGGACACAGTTCACATTCATCCATGGGGGTACATAACTCATTTTTGTTGTTGTTGTTGCTGCTGGGTATTGTGACAGTAGATGCGAAATGATTCGTTGTGGAGGAGACTGTTGCGTTGATTCCCTTCTTTCGCAGTAATTTATAGGAGTCTATTTCGTCGTCGGCGCTATTTTCAGTGGTTGTGGTTGATTGCAACTTTCGTCTATTACTGTTGTGAAAATTTGTCCGCAGTTTTATTCTTTTGTTTGCTGCGACTGCCGTTGGAACAACTTTTGTATTATCGGTGGAGAAGGAGTCCGCCGAAGGGAGAGAAAGTGTCATCATTGATAATAGCGCTGCCAAAAGTATCAGACGCGGCGGCCGTATGCAGTGATCTATGCAGGTCGTCATTATTTCGATGCTGCTTTACTCAACGAGCACATATGTAATAGGCCGGCCGGTAGTACGTATTGTAGAGAGACGCTGTTATTGGTCGCGAAAATTGAAAGAATCCCACTTACCGAGTTTCCGCCAACAACAAAACTAAGTACATACTTTCACTCTCTCTCTCAAGAAGATGCGGAGGTAACATGTATCAGCCCCCTGCACAGATGGACTCTTCCCTTAAACCTAACTTCTCATTATTACCTTTGACCTTCAGAAGAGGCCGAGGAACTTACCATCATGTCGAGCAGCGGTTCTCCACCGGCAACAGCGTTCCCACGCAAGCAGACCCACACCGACGAGGATGAGAAAGATCCACAATATCTAATACCGTATCGTGGCTTTGGAAATAGCGATGCCAACGCTACAGCCACCACCACAGCAGCAGCTCCAATACCAACACGTCTTAAACTCGGAACAAGATTACGCAATCTATTCAGCCCACGAAGCACTGATATGCAATTACTCCTTGCAAAATTAGACACTCAATTCCAAAAACTTGACATGTTGATGGAATTCGAACAACAAAAGGATGAATATGATGGGAGCGGTATCAGGGATAGGAATGATCCTACTCACCCAGTGAATAATTCGAATCTCATGTCGGATATTCATTTTGTTGGTAGGTCGGCGATGGACTCATCCATTGTAGAACTATCGAGCTTCTTGACCAATCGGGATACATTTGGTTGTATTACAGAATTGTGGCTCAATAACAATTTGATATCGGACGATGGTGCTAGTTCTATTGCCGCGTTCCTGCAATCGCCATCTTGTCAACTTGCAGAATTATGGTTGGGTGATAATCGGATAGGACCTGTGGGATGTGCAGAGATAGCAGCTGCTTTGAGTACAAATCAACGGAGCAGATTGAAATGCCTTGGGCTTTACAAGAACCCAATCGAGAATGGAGGTGCAAACTGTCTGGCACAAATGTTGCGAACCAATCATACTTTGAACACAGTAGATGTCCACGGATGCTTGTTTGACGAAAAGAAGAAAAGCACAGTAGTAGAGTCCTATGGATGCAGAGTCGTCACAGCAACCGATGGTACAGAATATGTTGCCAAGGTTGTGGCAACCAATCCAGAGGAAAAAGCTGGCTATGTCACGGATCAAAGGCTCATTGATGCAATAAAAACATTTGCGGCGTTTAATCGTATAGATCCGACAAGAGAGCAAGCTATCCGAGGTCTTAGTTCGTCAAATGCCAATGGTCAAGGTGCATTTGTTGGATCAAAGCTCAAAGCCAGCACAAAGAACGAGCGTCAGCATCACACAATCGTGTCAAAGTTTCTCTCTGATCTATGTAATCAACCACCCCATGAGAAGTTGACTAATGATGAAAAAAGAAAGTGGAAGGAGTGCGAATGGGAACGGCTATATGTAGAAATTGAACGAGCAAGAGCGGCAGCACGGGTCATGGCTGATCGATTGCAAATCACTTTAGATGAAATGAATGGAGAGGATTTATTTGGTGACGAAGATGATAAAAAAAAACGACATGATGATGATGATGATTCTGATGAGTTCGAGGAAGAAAGGGTAAGGAGGATTGTTTGTGATACATTATTTTACAATCGTCCCTCGATTAACAATGCTTTGCTGGCCTTCTATTATTATTATTCGTTCAAAACAGCTTGGCCGAGATTTGGATAATGAAGTAGTACGTACCGAAGCAAAGAGCTTGCGTGATCTCAAAATTGGTATTATGGGGTGTCCCTCTCCTCACAGAGGGAAAGTATCAACAAAATCTGGAGGCAGTAGAGCTTTGAAGACTGTACCCGATGACGTTGAGGACGAGACTCATCCTCAAAATGAGACGAATGATGAGGTTACGTCGGATGACATAGGGAAACAAGGCATGTCCGATGCAACTCTACGCGTAATGAAAATGGTGGATTACTTAGAAACTGTCCAAAAGGATGGAACAGTAAACCTTGACGACAGTTCGAGAGCCCAAAGTGATGATGATGCCGAGAACGAAGATGTCGGAGCAGTAGTTGAGAAGCATACGATTTGGCCAAGCTAGAAGTTGACATGAGGTACAATCTATCGCCAATGTTGACACTTGGTTCAACAAATAATGAGCCCCCCCATCCAACAGTTCTCAAAATACTCATGTACAGCAAATCGGCGAGCACTGATCAATACGAAAAGTCATTTCAGGCCTCCAAAGGACAATCACCAGTGCGATGAACTTTTTGAAAGAGTTTTAAGTGATCATGACTAACGACGAAGCTGAATTGTTACAAGAATGAACGCCCTTTTTTAGTTTTGACTGCTTTGGATTTGGTGTCACCTTCAATCACATGTGTTTGTTGAAAGAGCTTCCCAGTAACAAGAAGCTAGTTCTGTGAAAAATTCACACTAGATTTTCAGGTGAGGTCCATCAATTCTGTTCTCACCATGGTGCAACTACCTAGGTATATTGCCATTGGTCATTTGATCTTTACCGGTATCCACATACTTCTTGCAATGAGCGCTTGGACTAACGTCGTAAAAAACAAAGGAAAGCAAAAGGTGCAACAAAAATGCTCACAGAGTGTGCTGCTATCGAAGTCTGACTGTGATGGGGTTAAATTATTCCTGTCCGTGTTCAAAACATCTCCTTGCACCAAACTCGAATTCCACGACCACCGCAAGTGCGATTACTATCATTCAGAGAAAGACAGGAGGCGTAACCCATACACAAATATTTATCTACCCGATGAAGAAGATATCTTGTCAAATGTCGAATATGTTTACCATCCACTTAATTTCTTGACGAGGATCTGTGAGCACCCGTCCGCTTGCCCGTATGGACGTTACTGTTCAAGAGCACATGAGAAGGGTTTGGTAAGAAATGCTGATGTTGCTAAGCAGGAGTACAATGAACACATGAGAAACGTGGCCCTGGAAAGGAAGATGCATTCCAAGCCATCATTGGGAGCTTATGCACCCACCTTACAGAAGGACCTATCTACCACAGCATCAATTACTCATGGTTTTACTCATGGTTCACCACGATGGAATGTGGGAGAAGACTACCTTCCTAAATGTTCTGAGTACTTGTTTGAACTCCCTCTTGACTCCAAACCTTGGTTTTTGGTAAATGCATCAGAGAATTTCTTCTCTTTCCTTCGGGAGATGGCGATGAAAGAAGGGCTTGCTCAGATTGAGATCAGAAACAATCCTTGGGGAGAAGGCGAGTATGGTATTGCTGTTCGCGGGAGCAGAGATGCTCGAGAGAGCGCAGTTGGGAAACTAGCCACGTACTTGTTCGACCCGCCTTCAAATTTCTTTGTACAACAATCCAAATCACTCAGCCGGAGAGTTGTGGAAAAGCTGAGTGGAAAGACTCAGTCAGAGATTAACGACATGATACTCGGAAAGAAGTTTGCAAAATGCGCGTTTGTTGAGTTCTCAGACGACGAGATAATCATATGTGCTTGCGACCAGTCACGTTGTGGTGCAGCACAAATGATATCTCAGGTCTTTGACAAACTCTCGTTCTGGATGAAGCAAGAAGGTCATGACAAGTTTGTAGACTGTATTTGCTGCATGGATTCTTTCAACTTGGATGAAGGTGTCGCTTGTAGGGAAGGACACTTCTACTGTGGTGGGAAGAGTGGCTGCATTGGTGTCATGGTGAAGGAGCAGTTGCAGAGGATACAACATCAAGATAATGCGATTACATGCTCGATCTGTCAGGAAACGATCGATACTCGATCACTTGCGCCACATCTGTCTGAAGAGGCGTGGCTTGCACTCGAGGAGGCAATGATTGACAGCAAGGTAAATCTGAGAGTAGAGAGACTGTCGCACGAGTTTGACAAGCGCCTGAATGCAAAGATTCAAGAGTTCATGAATGAGTACGGCTCATTGAGTGGTTTGGTGAAGTCTCAAGCGAAACAACTGGCCAAAGAAGCTCAGGACGACATCATGAATCTGAAATGCCCCCACTGCAAGGCACCATACGCAGAGTTTGACGGCTGCATGGCTATACAGTGTGGGACCTGCAAGAAGTTTTTTTGTGGATACTGTCATCACGGAACAGACACTGGAAGCGGTGCACATGATCATGTACGCCAGTGTTTGTCGAACGAAACCAATAATGGGAGTTACTACGCAACTCGCGAGCAGATCAAAATTGCGCAGAGAAAGCACAGGACAAGGATGCGTGGGCTTGGAGCTTATCTTTGTAACATTTGTTCTCTCGCCCCCTATTTATCTCCCCCCCAAAGTAGAATTCTTTCGACATGTTCCGATAAACGGGAGTCTCCATCTATTTCATGTGCGCCAGAAAAAGGGGTATCATCTTTTTCGTAAAACCTACGTAGGAATTATTGAATAGATGGAGACTCCCATTATTTCAGAAGTTCTTTGGAGATCTTTTTTTTTCCATTGTTTGTCGGAGTTCGAAGCAACTCTTCATAATTTCCGAATCCGTCGTTTTATCACCCACCACCATGGGTAGTGAGCAACGGCCGGAAAGACCTGCGAAGGAGCGGCCGATGATAGCGTTACTATCAGTAGTCTGTGGGGATATGAGGTAAGTGACATGATTTTTATACTATGGAAAATGCCGTCATTGTCGCCCCTACTTTATATTTTGGAGCTTGCACCTTGTTCTTTCTCAAACACACTGCACTAAAAACTTCTCCTGTCATTCATAATCCTCTCTGTCTCCGTTTATGATAATCCTCTCCGTTTATGATGAGATTTCAGGAGTTTCGAAGTAGCATGCTGTAGCTTGATACTTCCATACCCATCACTTGATGGCCCACATTTATCATTCACCCAGGTGTGAGAATTGCACATTATGCCGGCCAAAGTTTTCCGGCTCTTGACACTAGTAAAACGTCCCGGTCGCCAAGAGAAAGTGTTTCTGTGAGCCAGAATAAGCCATGCAAGACGTTCTATAACACGTCATAACACGTCATACTGACCCATACAACAGCATTTTGTTACTAGTACCGACTTACCCGATTTGGACACTTCTAATTTCAAACGAAGTTTATTAGCTCTTCAGCATAGGCTCAAACCAATGTAGAGAGTTCTGGATAAGATACTGTGGCTTAATGTGGTACTTTTGCCAAGCCGTTCCTATATTCGTCCTCACCATGAAAAAGATAAGTATCTCTCAACGGCCTTACAAAAAAAAGCAATGTTAACCAGGATCTCAGCGGCAAAACTCCAGATCAAGAGCGGGACAAGGTGACAACAAAGAAAGATAAAAATGATCCGTCATCACCTCCCAAGAAAAAAGACAGGAAATCTTAAACTAGGAAGAAGAATAAAGTGGAATCAAATAAAAAGAAAGGCGATAACAACGACGAAGGCGACGACGAACCTAAAGAGGTGC
>JALLBJ010000503.1:0-32191 GCA_036940105.1 Skeletonema potamos | reverse complement strand
AAGAAGTGAATCATTTGAGTGTTCAGTGGTTGTTGCAAGAGAAATGTGAACTGTGTGGAATAAATAACCCTGATTGAGTATACGTTTATTTGTCTAGAGAGAGATAGTGTCTAACTTAAAGAATGGGTATACACCCATACCTAAAGTTTGTTGAAAGATGTTTGGGAATGGCGACCAATCTACAATCTCTAGGCATCGCCATCCCTGTCCCTGCATCTTAAGATGAAGTCCAACATTCTTTCGACATAGAGCTTCAATGCACACGAGTAGAAATGAAGTGTATCCAAGTCAATGAAGCCGTCCTCCTTTTCAACCAACTGTTGCAAGTTTTCAGTGAAAGCGGTCAGTGTTGCTTGATGAGACTCGAAGATTTCTTTTTGTGTAGACGGGGTTTCATCAGTCGCTTCATCTTTCTGCCACGACCAGCCAATTATAAACGTATTCTTCAAAAAGTTTCGACATGCAATGAGACACTGGAAGGCTTTCGTCATTGCACTGATATCTTCGTCAGCACCACTGTCGGCATCTGCCATGTGCTTCAAGAAAGAGTCCAACCCCTTCTGTGCATAAACTTCTCCCTCTGCAGATGCCTCGTACCGTGCCAGAAAGAATTCATCTCGTTCTTTTGCGTCGAATGCATCTTTTGGATCAAATTTGTTGCATGAATGTCTCTCTAGGTCACCGTAACCGCTAATGAGGCTTAGACAAAGCCAGCAGAAGTGTGAGTTGCACTCCCTGCAAGTCATATGATTGCAGCCTTGGTTTTTTTGGATGGGCACCGTACAGCTTGGGCACCGTTTCGAAAACTTCATAACACAGTAGTCTGACGTATTGAAGATCAGCATGAACTGTTCTACGTCACTGCAAGTTGCTGGGGTATGCGGCTTCTCACCGCAGCAGAAACAAAACCTGGTGCTGCACTTCGTACACAGTGCATCGCCTGTTTTCGTCTCCGAAAATGCTACCATTTTGCAATCACTCCCTCGACAGAATTTGTAATGAACACATTTCGTTATGAATTGCCGAAAATATAGTTCCTTCCATACCTTGAGCATCGAAGGTAACAGCTCTTTAATGTCCGCCTCAACGAAGAGTTCGTTGCAACCATGATTCGGGCAATTCAGCAGCTCCCGTCCTTCTATTTTCACTCTCAAATAGTTACTGAAGCAATCTCTGCAGAATAAATGTTTGCAAGGCAGAGAATAAACATCGTCTTGTGACAGTATGTCTTCATAACATATCTTGCATTGACATTGATGATTCTTGACCTTGAGAGCTGACCAAGAAGGACGATCTCTAAAGTCTACCTCACATAGAAGCGATCGGCATCTGTGCCTAACTCCACAAGACTTAAGCGTACTTTCCAAGTCCTTAGATTTTTGGATAGCTTCTAGTGCTCTTTCAAACGAGTAATGGTTACTCTGCATTATCACGGCTGCACCATCCCTCGATATTTGCAGTTTCTCAGCCAAAGCTTCAATTTCATTGTCGAGTTTTGTCTGCACAATCTCCATATCTAGCTCGTTTTCACTATCAAAGAACATGACACTAGCGCTTACATCTTTTTTGGCAGCTTCCCTTGCCTTTATTGAAGAAACAACCTGCTTAGCCAGCGTTGATATAACTTTGTCACTATCGGTAGCGAGGTGAGTACAAAGTACTCGAGCAGCAAGTTTGTCGAGAACTGTCACGACTCCTGCGCACCACTTTACTGCCAATCTCCGTGAAATTGATGATGTTGTTGAAGCAGTAAGCAGTGGCGGTAATAATGGTGTAGCGGATTGAACAAGGCGGTCTTCTACGAGGTAAGTTCTTTCCATTTTTGTTCGATACTTTGCCACGAAGGGTTCGTAAACTTCGAGCAAATCCTCCAGTGTATTTGCAATGTGTAGCAAGAGTTCCTCGTCCATCGCCAGGAACTTGAATAGAAGCACTGGTACATCGAGGAACTCTCTTTTTGTTGAATACCTTGCCAGTTTACGAATGATATCAACGCAGCACTTTCTTATCCCCAATGGTGGCACAAGCGTGTCTTGACGAGATCGAGCTACCCTCCGTTCTCTCGCGAGTCTACCCCGATGGCGATATGCAACAGGCAGCGCATCGTCCGGTTGGTCTTCCTCTCCGATATCAACTCCTTGAGCAATATCTCTGCTTAGTAGAGGAAGAATATCATATTTCAATATCTCAAAGGCATCGTCGAAGATCTGCTTGCACGTGTGCTCTACAAACCAACTCTTCATCTCAAACTCCAAGTCACAATAGGTGAGTGATTCCTTAGCAATACATGCATCGAGCCACTCCCCGAGAACTAACAATAACTGTGAAGCACAGACAGTGTCATCTCCCCAACCTATTTTCATCCTCTTGTTTCGTCGCATTGCATCATTATCTTCATTGCGCAGAAGTGTCAACTGCGTTGCATGCAGAGCTAAGCTGATCAAAGCAGCCTTGTCTTCGCTCAAACAACGTGATGGAAGCGGCTCGATCGATGCCTTTAAAATTTGTAACTGCTCCGTGACAAAGCTGAGAACTACATGTGTCTCATTTGCTGCAAGTGGAGATCTGGAATCATCAGTATTAGTGTTGCTCGTTATCATCATCGCGGTGCTACTGCTCGTAGTACCCCATTTCTCTTCGTGTTTTCGGATTGCAATGCACGCTTCTACTCCCCCAAGAGCAAGACAAAGTAGCATCAATGCTGCACGCACCACTGCAGAGTCATCTTCCATTGATGGCGATCGAGATCTTCTCCCCTTTGCCTTTTTCAGTTTCGGAGCTGACATAACCTTTTTACCCTCACCATTTACATAGGTCTTGAGAGATGCATTAGCAAAGTTTGCAATCTTTATTGCGTTCTTCTCTCTTGATATTCCCCGCCCCGAAGCAGCAAGAACAAGTAGCGCAATTGCTCGAGCAGTCCCCGCGCGATCTTTATCCTCTTCCATACCCGGCCCCCTCCATCCAAACAATCCTCCTCCCTTCACTGTGCCCGTGGCAACTTTCAACACTACAAGCTTTAGCTCGTTCCAACGAGACAGCGGAATCGGTGAGTCTATACTTTCGTAATTAGCTGGTGCAGAAGTTGGTGTTTGCATTCTGCGAATACCGCGTAGTGACAAACCGCAACTAGTTCCATTTGGTTGATACAAAATGAGATCAATGAATAGATTGTAAGTAGCAGACCCAACAAGAGGAGTGATGGTTTCTACTATTGTGGTGTAGCGTTGCGCATATTCCTGCTCCTCAATTTGAAAATTGTCATTTACATCTGACGGTGGTAGATCAAGTCCCAATGGACATTTACCCATCAAAAGGGAGATGGAATCTAACACTAACCACCCAGCGACAGCATAAACACTTTGATTGTTATCTCTCACTTGATTCCTCGAAGCACTGTCCATGCGCTCTATAGTTGCAATGGATGCCTTCAAAACACTGATCAAAGCATCAAAATTAGTAGACTGCGCCTCTTCATTGCTCAAACAGCACATTTCACTTCTTGATCTGCTCAAACACAGCTTAAGAATTTTCAAAGCATGAGTTAGTCCAGGAGTGACAAAACCCGACGATGGCGCAGCTGCGACCTCAGCAACAAATGCAGCCATTGACTGCACAATGGTCAACACGTTGACATCATCCCTGAGTATCTCAATCCGGTCAAATGCATGATTTATTACTCCAAGGTACTCTTCATGGATGCTCGTTCTTAGCTGAGTACCGCCGCCGCTGTTTCCGCCACCGCAACTGGTGCTGATAATATTGTCACGATTGGCGTCCATCTTGCGCAAGAGACGAGGCAAGAGGAGCGACAACACGCGAGGTAGCAGGGCGTCCTCTGACGTTGCAAGTCTTGTCCGCACGCGCCGGGATGATTCCAATTCTTGGATGAGTGCCTCATTTTCATTATTATTATCATCATTACCACCATCAGCTACGACCCTAGAAATACTACTAGCGCTTGACATTCTGTTGCTGACCTTCCAAAGACGCCGCTCAATACCCTTCTGAAATAATGCTATTAAGTGCTTCACGTCTTATGACCTCAGTATGGGACCAACCAGCATTATGGTTCTTTACAAAAGGTGGCACACTGCACATATGTACGACACGAGTCGATAAAATGGTCTTCAATACCGTACATACTTTTCTAGAGTGAAGTACCATTCGGTACCCACTTTACATTCTCAGCGGAAAATGTAGGAAAGTGCGCCTTTTGCTTCATCATACAATACTTCATCTACCATACAACAACTTTCCGAATGAAGGAAGAACCACCGATCCGATCACCGATCCCCAACACATCCCCACATTTTTGTTTGTAGTGTTGTTTATCACTACGACGCCGCCCATTTTTTCTTCAGTCGAAGAGGTGGGCGCTGCCTGTACAGAGGTCATCACAATGCAGCTAGTACGACCCGATAATAATCATCCACCACTCTCCATCATCGGATTAATACTCTTCTTCACCCTCCTCCTAACAAGTCTAACAATATCCGGTAATAATTTGAAAAAATTATTCACCGATCATCATGGACGGTCTCATCGTCTCACTGGATTATTTCATTTGTTCTGGCTTGCGTTTGGCGCGGTAATAGTCATTGTATCCAGCAAACACTTCCACCATAATAATTATTATCCTCATTATTGGCACAACATGACATGTCTCATGTATGACATTATTCTAGGTCTATCTGGTATCATTACCACACTTACAGCCGCATCATCTTTTCCACACAAACATGTTGTCAATCAACCTGGTGAGAGTGGGACATTGTCCAAATATGCCATGGTCACACAGGATGAAATGATGGAACATTCCTTCTATCAGGGGGTGAATTTATGTCAAGCGTTGTTTTTACATGTAGGTACTTGGGGAGTGATACTTGATAGTGAAAATAATGATGATGAGTCGACGACAACTTCATTGGTACTACTATTTGCAAAGAGATTTTTATTATTGTTCTTGGTCACACTACCCTGGTCAATACGGAAACGCTTTCCAGTGAATAGTTTTAGTGACAACTGGAAAAGAAAAAGAAGTCGCAGCAACAGCAATGTAAAACATGACAACACTATTACAAACAACAATCATCATCATGAGAAACTACAAGCAAATGGTGAAAAGAGGGTTGGGACAATTATTCAAGTTGGGGCACAAAAGGGATCATCCAAGAGTTTATGGCTAATTAATGGAATGTATCGTTTTAAGAAGTGGCAGTATATCTTTTACAAACATGTGATACTGCATGGACTTAATATTTCTGTTGCTCTCTCAATATCATCATCATCGCAGCAGCAACAACAACAACCTGACAAGTGGCCACTACCACTAACTTCCGAATGGCGTACATTTTGGCTATTACTCAACACAAGCTACGTTATGGAATTCTTCTTACAAACTTTAGTAAAGCGACAAATACTAACTCAAAGAAAAATGATGATATTAAATGCTCTTCTGATGACTTTGGCTACAATTGCATCGATGGAGAGGAATGTGCTTGGACAAGTGAGGATAGAGGCTGCTTTGATCTCACTCTTTTTGAATTTTTACAATCGAGGTCATGATGTGTTGAACACAATTATGACATTTTTTATGCTGTCAAAACTAATTTGGTAATATAGTAGCATTAATTTGATAATGTATGATGTTATTATAAGTAGCATGTAAAAAGTAAGCCGTTTTGTTGTTGGACCCAGCCCAACTAGGCCCCCATCGAAACGCATACGAGGATGTAGAATCGATTGTGAGTGCGATGACAGATTAACCGGCTCCTATAAATTTACTACGACTCCATACTAACAATATTTTGTCACTAGCACACCGGCTCAGGCCGATGCGGACTGCTCTAGACACGATGTGGTGGCCCGATGTGGTGCTGCGGCAAGAGCACATAGGCCCTCATCACAACGCATACGAGGTTGTAGTATCAAATTTCATTGAGATGACGGCCTAAGCCGGCTTATTTAGTTTTACTACTATCCCATACTCACTTTTTTTTCACTAGCACCGGATGACTTACATGTGGACAGCCATAGATACAATAGTGTAGCTGGCGTCCTGCCCACAGCCGCAGTGCAAATAGGACCTTTACTGAGTTGCATATTTTCTTCCCCTGTTTGATTTCTGCATTTGTTTTGGTTTTTAAAATCTCTTACATATACCCTCCTCTTAGAGCAGATTTCATCTCCCTTGATGTTCTGGTTATCGTTGACGCCACTTCATCGTCAGAATCCATTGGACGAGCTTCTTCCTTGAGCCGCAGCTGGCCACGGATTAGTCCAAGAGGACCAGCGTCTCCGTTAGCCGCTATTGACCTGGTGGTATGGATGTTAACGTAAAACTCCTCTTGTCCATCAATGAGAGCTTGGGCTGCTTCTTCAGCCGTAGATTGCCCATCGTTGTAACAAGGTGCAGGAGGAGCCATGTCACAGATCTGACCAGCGTATTGGGTTGCTGTTTGTGCGCTTTGGTAAGACCATCCTTGTTGGCAAGTGCCTCCAAATGATGGTAGAGGATCTTGACCGCAGAACCCAAACACAATAGGCCCGTTAGTGTTTTGATCACCCTTGTGGATGTGGATGCCTGCCAGAGCATTCGTATTATCGATAGGACCGTCGTTACCGCGGAGTTCCCATCGTATGTCCAACGTAACGGTGCCATCGTTTTTGACAGTGACCGTTCCGGTACCGGTAGACATGGATCCAGCACTGCTTGGGACTGCGGCAGGATCAGCGGCCATCTCTGTGTCGAAGTAGTAGGTTACTTCTGACAGGCTAGCATGAACGACAGAGGCATAGGTTGCGAGAAGAGAGAAAAGAGTAGCTGATTTGAATGAAATATTCATTGTATTTGCTGTTTTGTGTTGTTTTTGATTTGATAGGAAACGCATTTGGTATTATTGATGGATATATCTCGATAATGTTCTTGAAGATTATTATGAGATGGTGTATAGTAGTAGAAGAAGATGTGTATGTTTGTTGTGTTGTAGTTTTGTGCTTTCTGATTCTGAATAAGTAGGAGTTTTATGAGAGCCAAACTTGATGGCAACGTCTTAACAACAATCGGAGTAGTGAGGGTCTTGGCAAGTATGGAGGTATTGCCAACTCTGATATCACAACATTGGTATCTTGGCTCTCTTACATATTAGAACTAAACCAGTATCTTGCTGTCTCTTGGGCATCTTGGACGGTGTCAAGATTGTCTTTTCTCGGGGGAGCCCCCTGCCCCCCCTCCGCCAAGCCGCCATGAGCCTGCCATGCCATGAGCCGCCCTGCCACAGTGCCACGCACTTCGCGATCTTGAGATGATGACTTCGTGCCTTTATTCAGTCGCCTTCCAACAGTTGAAGAAAAAGAACGAAACAAATACTTAGCACCAACAACCATGAAGATCATCCAGACTACCGCACTTATGGCAACCATTGTCACCAGCCAGGGGTTTGTTGCGCCTCAGCAGCCAAAAGATGCTACAACCGCCCTCGGGATGACTTCTCGCCGTGATGCCCTTGCCACATCTTTCGCAACGATCCTTGCCATCTCCGTCCCATCTGCTGCCTACGCAATTGATGCCTGTCCAAAGGGATCGAAGAACTGCCTTCGTCAAACTTGGACTCCACCATCTTCTACGTCAGCTGCCGATGCTACATCTCAACTTCGCGATGCATTGAATGCATACCCTCAAGAGGGACAAGAGGACGGCAAAGTTGACGGAGGGGGATATACCATAGTATCAGATTCTGGTGATGGATCGTTCAAATTGGAATACCGCTCTTCTGGCAAGGGATTTTTTGCCAAGAGCTTCAACGGTGGCAAACCATTCATCGACGATCTAGTGATTGAACCAAATGGGTCTGCCTTTGAATTTCGATCCGCCAGTCGCTTGGGTGACAGTGACTTTGGTGTGAATGGGAAACGGCTTAACTACATCGGTGAGCTACTAAAGGAGAAGGGTTGGACTGGTGTTGGCCTTCCTAACTAGAGTATTTACATTAACAATTTTCTCACTATGCTATGTATCTGGGCTGGCTCGTATGCGCTTTTCTGCAATCAGCTCTTTAAGCAGTGGCAATACCAAATGCCGTCGGACCAATCACCCATTTATCTTCTAAGATCATGTAATTCAAATCAACTTTACCATCAAACACTTTATTAATGTTCATCCCCGTTCGTCGATTCAAATGGCAGCCATCTGCCAAAAAAGTCTGCAATGGATTCAAGAGCGCCTGCTGCAATGCTAGAGTCGAATCATCTTCTGACAAGACATGTTCCCAAAACAGAAACTTGCCGCTATTCGGTTTTAATACCCGCCGTATTTCTAACAATGCTTTTGTTTGGTCTACAACAGAGCATAGAGTCAGTGTGGTTACTATTGCATCGACGGATCCATCGGCGAATGGCAGAGCCTCGGCCACACCGTTTACAGTTCTAAGTGATGAACTCAAACCAAACCGTCGTGCATTATCCTGTGCATAGGATGACATACTGTTATTAGGATCAACTCCAACAATATCAAACCCTTTGAGCCCCATTGATGATGATGATAATGCTTGTGCATAGTATTTAGCATTTGGGAAAGTGCCCATCCCAACTTCGACAATAACTGGAACGTAAGTTCCATTAGCACTTTCACCCCCAAACGAATAAAATAACCTCTGGAATAATTCAGTTTTATAAGGTTCAACCTCTTTTTCATAATCAGTCATTCCGGTTGCCATTTGTTGTGCAAAGACATAGTCAATAAATTTGTTCCTTCGCGGCAAATATGTTGTGGAGGGTTGTGTCACTTCTATAACTGCGTCCGCAGAGAGGGGAGGAAAGCAGAAACTGCAGTAGGCACCTGTAAATGTTGATAATAGTAAAGATCGTCGTTGAAATGAAGGTATGATGTCGCCTTTTTCTTCTTCGCGTTCGCTCATTCCTTTCTTGTTAGCATAATTGACATGCAAACGTGGTGTTGTGCTTCTATGCGTGGAGACGGCACTACTACAAAAGCCTGCCGTGCCCTTGACTGTCAAAGCAGCTGCTATTATCATCAAAAAAAGAAGCGACGAAGACCACCGCACCATAAGAAGCTCGACCATAATCACGCTATAAGTATGGTATGCAGCAGGCTGCGGCAGAGAGAGACGAACACTTAACACTTAGTTTGCAGGCAGCGCACCAGCAACCTGCCACCTGCCACCAACCCTTGGGAGAGTAGATACTTACAACATCTTCATCCCTTCAGTTAGTAGGATGAAGTAGATGAAGTATGTCTCTGCATGGTACCATAGTCTTAAGTAGGTAAACATCTACATAGGAGTAATTCACAACGGTCGTGGAATTGAGAGAATACAAAAGTCGTTGTGGTACCCAGCTGCTTACTGCCCTGTTACCACTTCGTAAGTAAGTAGGAGTAGCTAGCAAAACGATTCACGATCGTTGCTGAAAATGGCTGAAAATCCTGCATGCATCATTCAGTTAGCTTCTCCTCCATTTTTCTCCTCGGATGACGGTGTTGCCGGCCAGCCAACCACAAACCCCCACCAAATACCGCAGACATTATTTGGGACGAGGTTGAGCATACAAGCAGGAAACGACAAGGGACAAAGGAGAATTCTGTATGAAACTCCACAAGCTACCAAGACGTGGTGTTGTTTCTTCCCGCAGATAATTGCATGCTCATCTGCTGAGAGATACCTACTTATTACTGCCAATAAAATATTTCGTGGTACGATTGCTCCTACTTATCAGCCCATCTTTATTTGATCGCCACATATTTTATTGCGAGGTCTTCCAGCGGAAGCAGCAGCTAGTTACATTGCACAACATATGAATTGCCTTGACAAAAGCAACAGCTACACAAATCAAAACCCAAAAATGAGCGGGCACCAATCTCCATTCATCATCGATGACGAACGCAATGGTAGTGTGCTGTCATCAACAACAGCCCCCGCGTCACACTTTTTGGATAGTAGTGATAACGACGAGGCCATGAATGATGATGGAACGACACTCGTCACAGCAGAGCCCACCGCAACTGAAACGAGTACACAAAATAATAGGCACAAAGAACTCGCATCATCGTTTTCCTCGCGAAGATTATCATCAGTGGCAGATGTCGAGGAGAACGATACGAATGGACTGCAGCGTCGTAGTAGCATCAGCTCCCGTAGAAGTAGCGCATCTTGGCCAGGTCAAACGCCTGATCCGCTCTGCACAATGGCACAGTACAGTGCGGAGGGGATTCATGATCATCTTTCTGCTTCGTCGCCGCAACATCGCGATCTGATTATGCCCCAGACTGCCAATGAATTTATTAGCGCAGCCAGTGGGCGTGAAGGAGAAGACAAATTTGTACGGCTGCAACAACCCGAAGCACTTTTATTTGACCCCCCTCACACGTCGTATATTCCTGCAAGTTATAAGAGCCCTCACAAAACACATTGCCACGACGAGGGATCAACCGTATGTAAACACAGTGTTGATGTACAAACTAAAGAGCAATCTCGACTAAACGAAGGTGACGAAGAACAATTAAAACGACACCCATCATCACTCCTCCAATATCACAACGGTCGTCGCCGCTCCTCATTCGACTTGGGAGATCTGGACGCCACAATCCTATTCGTTGATCTCGAGGGGTACAGTAAAACGACCAATCTAACTCAAAGACACATCACACGTGCATTCATGAATACTTTGAGTTGTTTGTTAACTTTTTGTTATGGGTCATTACCCTTGAGAATGAATGTGAAAGATTACGTGATTTTGCCTACGGGTGATGGTGCCGCGGTGGTGGTGATTCGACCTCCATTACGGAGAACTTTGCATGCTACTGATAATGATGATGATGACGATTGCTGTGGAAATGATGAAGTTGCTACTGCGGTCAATGTTGTAGCTGATAGACTCTCTCAATCATCAATAGCATCATCCAACAGTGGGAAACAACTCTTCGGACTGCATTGTTCCTCATGTTCACGAATATCTCTGCAAACCACGGAGGAAACAGCTCTATGGCTTGGATCTTCGTTACTTTTATGGTCAGAATCCATTCAAATTGGACTACGCGTTGGACTTAACTCCGGTGAACTCAGTATAGTAGAAGATCCATACGGTGACCCAAACGTGTGTGGCGATGCAATTAACATGGCAAATCGCATAATGGATACAGCGCTCCCCGGACAGATACTGGCGTCTGCGGGAACGGTTGTGAAGAAATTAGGTTACATGCAGCAGACATGCGACAATTTTGGGTGTGTTTGTAGCAAATGTCCCAGTATGAAGTGTGAAATTGCAAGTCAACCGAGTGAGGTGGTGGTAAAGCATGGAGTAACGACGAATGTCCAGAGCATTACTGTTGAATTATATCCGTTGCCACAAGAGCCTGAAGCAGTTGGGGATGATACTGGGTTGGACGATAGATCGACGAGTGAAGAAACAGACAGTGCTGTGAAGAGAAAGCGTTCCTTGTCAATAAGCGCCCAGATTCCAGCACATCCATTGGCTGAAATAAAGTCTATCCCGAGGAAGCAATCGTTTGCAAGTTTATCGTCGTTGCAACCACCTTCAAGTACAGGGTCACCAAACAAACAAGATCACTTGCGATCGAAGAGTTTAGTGCTTCCGAACAACGATGCGATTGCTCTAAAACGATCAATCATCGGCAGTCAAAATACAACCAAAGAGGCAACATCGCCAACAGCGACAAATTCGACGTCGAATACCACTAAGAGCAACGATTCCAATATCGCTAGTTCGACGGCTGCGGAAAGGAGAAGCACATCAACCACCTTAGAAAGCACACAAATAGCAGCTTCGCCACAATTACCATTCCTCATAGGAAATCATAAAACACCCGTGACAAAATGGTACATGAAAGTAAAGCCCACTGAAATGACAGCGGATTCAGGCCGGATCAAACCAAAGGTACTTCCCCAAGAACTCATCCGGCGGCATCACAAAATTGCATTTATTGGGATCATGCACGATAACCTTTCAAAGGCTTTTATCAACATTTTGGAAGTGGATCCTCAACATCGTTGGGATGAAGTATTTGTTTTATTCCCAAGTGACGAGTGCTTAAAGAATTCTTTGGTGCAGAACTATTCTATGCTACCAGTGGAGAAATTGATCGAGAATAAGCATGCTTGCCGATCGTCTCTTCACCAATTACTTTCCCCTGTTGTAAGAGATTTGAGGTTTTTGCAATATGATCAGCTGATGCATTGTGGATCGTATTGGGACTGGTGTGATCCCGGTGGATTTATTCATGTTAGCCCACTGACCTGGGGGCAGAACCCGAAGACGTGCCCTGCGATGAATTACTACTGGAATTCGAAGGTACCTAGTCCCGAATATAGAGTCTATCGGGAGGGATTGGGATATCTATTGAAGGTAGCTACTCCGTTTTGATCGACAGACTTAATAAATGAATTGGGAGTACATCACATCATGTGCACAATTCGTAAACTAGTAAATTTACGTCTGACTATCTAAATCTAAGGACATCGCCTGATATGAAGTGTGCAAAGAGGTGTATTTGAACGACACACTAGACCTAAATCACCATGGGAAGAAGCCCAAAGATGGAGACGGCGGCAAAAGTGAAGATTCCATTCATCTTGTTGCCGCTGCTTGAATCGGTAGCTACTCCCAACTCCTTGCTTGCAAGCTGAACGTTGACGATGAAGGGTGATTCCTGGTCATTCTCATAATTACTGGGGCGAGGGGATATCTCGGAGCGCATGACGCGTTGGTAAGAGTGAGCATGGACCATGGGATTTGCAACAAAGTTGACTGCGAGTCGGCGGCGACTTCCAGCAAGTTTGAGGTAAACTACGCCTGTCACCACTGCGTTAGACGTACCAGTGTAACTGAAGAACCTGGAGGGAATTACGGAGGCAACGTGGACACCATTGAGATGGACTTGACACAAATGTTCAAGAGACTGTTCGGCCCGAGAGCGTCTGTGTGGCAGGTAAAGGAGGACTCATTGTCACAAGTGCACGCTTGGACGTAGTTATCCACAGTTGTGGTGCTAGAACCGGAGGATAGGGACGCCTTTTGCAAACTGCTCTCATTGCTGGAGAAGTCAATCTGGTAATCGAAGGCGATATCAATATCGCGGATATCCTCCTTGATGATGTTTGATCCAGAGAGCAATTGAAGCCTAATACACATCTCAATCTTGTTAGACAACGGATTCCAGAGATTGCTTGTGGCAATGGTTGACTTGTCCAAATCCAAAAAGACATCGAGGTAGTCATGGTTGGAATCCTTGGATGTAGTGGATGGTGTAGTGTCGATGATGGTACCTTCGATGGGAACAATGCATCCCTTGTCAAACAGATCAATTTGGTAAGTACGTCCCATACCAATCTCATACTTGAGTGTGACTTCATCGGTGCTACCGTTGCTGAAATCAGTGATGAGCTGGAGGAAGTTGATATCCCAGTTAGGAATCGTGGCAGATGCGGGAGACGCAAAGAGGAAGGCACCAATGGTGAGGGACTTGAAGATAGGGGATGGCATCGTAATGAATCTTGGAAGCGGTAGATGCTATTACTATGAAAAGAGTGGTGTTAGTAGTAGTAGTAGTAGTAGTAGTAGTAGTAGGAAATCATTCAGCAGAAGTAGCTGGAACATGTGCACAACAACGCTTACAGCCGGTTGATGGTGGATGCAGATGTAGGCAAATCATGCATCCGTTCGCAGCGCTGAAGACAACCTCCCAAAACGCGACAGATTCACTTACCTTGACCTTGAGTAGAGATAGAGAAGTCCCGGTGGTATGCAGAGAGCGGTAGAGTGTTTTGAGCTATCGTTAAAATTTATGAGATGAGGCTTTTTATGGCTTTGGATAGACTTA
The DNA here is from genome assembly GCA_036940105.1 of Skeletonema potamos. Taxonomy (NCBI): domain Eukaryota; phylum Bacillariophyta; class Thalassiosirophyceae; order Thalassiosirales; family Thalassiosiraceae; genus Skeletonema; species Skeletonema potamos. The sequence goes on along the minus strand of JALLBJ010000503.1, from coordinate 18,336 downwards.
TATGGGAGGAGTGCAAGACTTAAATAGTAGTAGGAGTTAAATCGAGCTCGTCTCTTCTCTCTTTTCCCGGGATTGACCGACGGGGTGGTACATAAAAATATGCGGAAAGCGAGTCCCGCCGCAATTATTATCATCATCATAAGCAAGCAGGCAGCGGCTAGCAGAGCATTAACAAGACAACAATACAAGGATGGTATCCACCACGCTTGTATCCCCCAACATAATTAAGCCAAAGCTCAGGCGCTCCATTCCCTTCGGTGCGCCATACGTATATGCCTACAGATATGAGAAGCTAATCCATGATAGTCAGTCTCTCATCGGCTCTATTGGTTCATGTGACTCAATTTGCGGTAGCAGTGGTGCATTTCGTGATGTTGACGTCCCTATTGCTGATGAATCCACCTCATATGGCTCCATCTCCTCTATCTTGTTCTCGGTAGACAAACAATCCATGACCTCCGATGAATGCAGCTACAGCTTTAGTCTTAGCTCCAACTCATTCCTTAGTGAAGGATACTTCCCTCTTACTTCCGTGATCGATCAAGCGAGACAAGATAGTGCTATTGATATTTCTCACAACACTTATTGGTCGTTTGATGGTAGATTTATGTCTAGGCACGCTGGGCTTGATTACAAAGGCCGATTTTTTAGCCATGCTACATCTACATCGGCCAGAGGTGTTACTTCTCACGATGATCTGCCCTATCAATCTCTACAGACTGCCCATGAAGATTTATCGGGATACATTCGCGCTACCACGAAGGATTATTGTGAAACCAACGTCGCGACTGCGCTGTTCAATCAGCTCGAAACGACCTTGAATTCAGAGAGCGACGACTTCTCTACTTCTACGCAATACGACTTCATGGTTAAACTCCTACCTCCCAAAAAGGGTAAGGCTGTGACCAATGGACGCAAGGTGGCTCGTGTCAGAAGGTGGCTAAGAAAACTCAATCCTTCTTCGGCCCTCGTTCGCTCTTTGATCTCTCCAGCGGCTTAGAGAGAAGGAGTCTTCTCCTGCTGCTGCTTCTTTCTTCCACGAACAACTTGTCGTTGTTTGACGCAGAGGGGGAATCATATCGATTTTATTTGTGTTAGATACACAATACAGCACGGCATGTGTACTGAATAAAGTATGAAAAGAACACTCATAAATCCCACTTGCAGTTATCATATGAATTCATGTCAACGTAGGGTTGTATTTCTTCGCTTCCACATTACCGCTTGCAGCAAAACCACTCTTCCCCTTCATTAGTGTTATAACATCCTTGCCTTTGAATTTCTTCCCAGTGACTGGGCACGTCATCGTAGGCTTGGCCAGTTCATTGAATACTGTCTTCAACATAACCTGTCCCTTAACCGCCACCGTTTCCTGTGTTGTTATTCGTTTATGCGATACAGAACAAAGTACCCTACCTCCATCATTTTTGATCCCTTCATCTTGTTCATGAACCAGATAAAGAGGTATTAATTGCTTCAGTTTTAGCGGTTCACCAGACATTGGACTCGGTGGACGGTCTGGAGGAGGGGAAGGTAATGCCATTATCTCCTTTTCGTAATCAAATCCATCATCACCCCCAGCAGCTGCTGCACCTGGCTGAGATGATGCCAGCCAGTATGAAACGTGAGATAATGAGTTTTCATCCTTTGTTTCTTGACCGCTGCCATCGTCTTTTAGAACCAGGGCATTTGACATTGCACCCTGATCTTTCCTACGGAAATTTTGTTGCGATTTCTTTTGTTGCTTCTCTTCCCACTCCGCCCTAATAAATACAAAGATTAAACGCGAAATTGTTAGTAAAAGATAAAAAGAAGTATGATAATAGTTCTGCATCCAGCGCCTCCGCCCCTGCAGGTCTGCACTCACCTCCGATTCTCCACCTGTAGCCTCTGTCGATCATACTCTGCCTTTTGTTCTTTCAACTCACGATTCTTCGTTAGCAGATATTGTACGATGGCCTCCCTGGAATAAATATGGCCTGATGGCGTTGCCACCGCATCTCCTTCAATCTGTAATTGATTGAAATGAAAATCCGTGAATCAATGAACATACGAATACATATTTTATCTTTGCACAGTGTACATAATATAAAAAATCACTCCATGAGAGCTCACCTGAGATAAGCTTAAACAACAGTGCCCAAACGGCAGCATAGACTGCGAAGTAAGACGTGTCGTTTGCGTCCCATATCCTGACGATTTCAAACGTTTTGTTTCTGCAGCGGTTAGGGGATTATGCCCGCCTGGCTGCTTGGATTTTCGTGTCATGGTTGTGCAGGTTTTGTGCCGGTGGACCCTTATGTGGGAGGTGCGGTGGATTATGTGTCGATTCGCGTGCGATAAGCGAGGTGTGACTACGACTTTATGGGATACGCGGCATGAGAACTGGTGCATCATGCATGCAACATATCTAAGTAGTATGGTAGGTAAAAACATGCATGCGATGCACTCGCTCAACGCTTCCAGTGCACGATAAGTGTTCCTCTTTTTGCTATTTGCATCGACGATGGAGGAACAGTCCGTGGAGGAAATGCATGATTCCACCGCTGATAGGCGGATAAGGCGCCGGAAAAGCTCAAGAAGAAGGAGGTCTATGATAGCACCACAGGTAGTCTTCGTTGTTCAATATATTATCGTGGCGGCTCTGATCATCGCAATAGATGTGTCTCTTCCGTCATTTCCGTTACTTTGTGACGCTTTCACTGCACCTGTTAGGCGACCTATTGCTATCAAAGCAATCACAACGCATCTGAGTGCATCTATGTCGAGTAATGGTAATACTAATAACAAAAATCTCCGAAGGAAGAGCAGCACCAATATCAACAGCTCAAAGACAAAGCGACCGCCACTGCAGCTAAGGCAGCAGGGTGCCACACCAACATTTCTCTTTCCATGGTCAATTTTGCTCAAAATCCGATCAGCATTACCACCAAATAATAATATCATTAATAATAAAGGCAAAACAACAACCAAATCAAACTCATCCAAGCGACAACGCCGATGGGACATGCCCTTAACATCCAAACCATTCCAGGCAGTGGAAGAGTTACAATCGACTATAAAAAATTGTATCCTGGCACTAGCAGTGTACTTTGCAATAGGAACATGTGTCTTCCCATTCCTGGAACCATCCTGGACATTTATTGATGCATTATACTTTTCCATGGCGACACTCACCACTGTTGCCTACGGAGATGTTATGGTTAGCGGTGGAACAGGTCTACGTGCTACATTTGGGAAATTGTTCCTTTTGTCCTTTAACATTTATGCGGTATGTATTAGTGTAAGTGCATTGGGTATTATTGCTAAGTTGGCATTGGCACAGGAGAAGAAGATCCTGAAACAGGCGAGACAAAGAGCTAGAGCCAGATTAGTGAGATTGTTCAGTGATGATGATAATGAAAAAGAGGAGGAGGATGACGAAGAGGAAGACGAAGTAGTTGAAGGTAGAGAAGAAGACGAAGATGATCCAGAGGATTGTACATGGGCGGATAATATTTACTTGGATAAATGTGGTGATGATGCACCTCAAACAATGATGGGTGCACTGTGGCAATCTCTCCAGAGACATTCATTCAACTTCGTCACTCTCATTGGCCTTGCGTTGTTAATAGTCAAGGTTGAAAAGTGGTCTCTCGTCGACATTTTGTACTATTGGAACTGCACAGCGACAACGATGGGGTATGGAGATGTTACTCCTCAAACTCAGATCGGGAGGTTGCTTGCTGTTGTTTTCATTCCTCTCTCGGTAATATCGCTAGGTGAAATTATTGCGAGTTGTGTTGCACACCTAAATGCTAAGGCTGCTGCCAAGGCAGAAAAAGACTTTTTGCGACGAGAAATAACATTCGATGACCTTGAATATCTAGATGTTAATGATGATGGCAAAGTATGCCAGCTAGACTTCATTACCTTTATGCTGTTGGCTATGCAAAAGGTAGATCGCAAGACAATGAAAGATCTGAAGTCATTATTCAAAGCTCTTGATGCTGGAAAGACCGGCTTCATTGAGAAGGAGGATTTGATTTTGCTTCGACAGCGAAAGAGATTAGCTAAGAGGTTACGACGAGAAGCTCGGAACAGGAAGAAGCTGTATGAAGAAGGATATCTGAAGATTGAAAATGGAGAGACAGCGACGACAAAGCACGTTTACGATCAACTGAAAGGCTATAGAATCAGTTAGTGTATATAACCCACTACTTGCTAACATTATCCCAACACTCTCCATGCTGACAACCTGCTTTTCCCTGCTCGTTAACCTACTTCCTGGTAATTATCACCGCCAAATTAAACACTAAGCTCCTCGCTGCACTCAACAACTACAATGAGTCAAGATACCCACCCAAAGAACCACTCTTCTTGCCGACCACCTGCTTCTTTCTGACCACCTGACGTTTAGGAGGTGATTTAACCCGGCCTGCTTGTGATGGTGAAAGGTTCTCAAGATATCCACCCTGTTGCTGTGCTGACACTGTTTTCTCCTGCACCAAAGAATCAAGATAGCCACCGAAAGACTTCCCCCCTTGGACAGGCCAACTCTTCTTCTTGAGAACCTGCTTCTTGCTGACCACCTGTTGTGAAGGAGTAGGAGATGAAAGGTTGTCAAGATATCCACCTTGCTGTGCTCTCTCCTGCATGACAATGGTTTCAGCTTCCTCAACCAATGCCATCACCGACGATTCACTTACGTCCCTTCCGAACCACTCCGATCCATTGCTTGCATCGCCTTTTGCATCAGCAGGCGGTTCCTCAGTTACCTCCATATTGGTTTCTTCCTTCTTGGTTTCCTCGACCTCGGTCTGCACGGTCTTGGCTCCCTCGATCTTCGCCGAGAGGGCCGTTTCACTCAAAAACCATTCCGCTGAATTGCCTTTGAAATTGACATCCACTTGAGACTCATCGAATTTCTTCGTATCTTGTCCTTTCATGACTTTTTTCGGCTTCTCAGCGCCAGCTGCGGCCTCCTTCTCGCCCTTCTTCTTTGTTCCTTTGGCCGCTGCAGCCTTTGCCTTTGCTGCCTTCTTAGCTGCCATTTGAGCCTTTTTCTCCTTCTTTTCTTGCTCTTCTTGCCAAGATTCAAAATTGTACAGGCCCCATGCCAAAGGATAGGAAACAGCAGCCAATCCAACTGCTGCTTCTAGACTGCTTACGGAAACCGAGTTCGCCTCAAGTTTCATGGGTTTATATTTCAAGGAACCACCATCCTTGAGTACTATTTCTACCTCCTCAGCTTTTCCAGGACCAGCTCCTGGAACTGGAAGGTCAAATTGCTTCTTCAGTAAGAAGTCAATGGTCCTATTTGGCTTCTCCACTTTGATCCAGGATGCTTGCTGAGCTGCAAAATCGGCGTCGTCAAAAGAGGAGAGTGCACTCAAAATGGCATCTTTTGGTGCCCTAGGATCAAAAATAGTCTTGGAAGGTGCGTCAATCTCGACCTTGGTTGATGGAGCCCGAATAAGCACTCCTAATACTTTGCGCATGTCACCGTCAAAGTAGTCCAACACTCTGATCATGTACTCAGTGTCTACACTGAGTTCAATCCGCGTAGGTTCAGTTGAAGCAGCAGCCTGCTGCGGCAATGAAGACACAAGCAATGATGCTGACGCAGTAGCAGCTACTTGAGAGAGGAAACCTCTTCTGTTCGAAACACTGTTGGATTCTTGGCTGTTATCCTGCTCAGCATTGAGTGCCGATGGACATCGCTGCTGGCTCTGAGGAGCAAATGAAAATGAATGCGAGGTTGCCACCAGCACCACCAAGGCTGCAGCCGCAAACAAGCCGCCCTTCTTCATCATGATGATTGTTGGAGTAGTACGATAGATGTGTGCGGCTTTGAGCGGCCGTTGGAAAAGCACGTGTAGGAGGATAAATCAACTGAGCTAGCACTAGCACGCACCCAAAAGGCTTCCTCATGTTGGTTGGGTTCGTTCGATCGTCATCATGCATCGTCACCCATCACAAATTGGCGCGGCGCAACTGCAAGATTCCATCATTCAGCGAGAGCATGCAAAACGCTCAATACAATATTAAGTATGGTACCAACTGTTTGGAAATTGACGCTATGTTGCAGCCATGCCAAATTATTCATAACATGACGCTCGGAATTACTATCCTGCAATAAGATCCACCTTTGCTTGGCCAAGCAGCAGCCCCTGAAGATGTTGTAGATATAGGAAAATGATGATGAAACATTGCAAAACACAAATGAATCGATATTGGCGGATTCTGATATTGTTTTTCGTCGTTTGGAAATTTATCTCCGCCGACGCTGCAACATCTGCTGGCATCTTCTTGAGCGAGAAGCTAAAATCAACATTGATACAAGCCAATCCTGCCCTACATGCACATCCGAGAGCAACCTGTGTTGTCAATCCGCTGGAGCCTCCCATACGTGCATTAAAATTCTGGAGACATGTAGCACCGATCGTTTTACATTACAAATTCACAGAATATTGGTTCAAATTTGCTCACATTGACAACAAGACCAAGCGATACGAAACATGGGAGAAATTGCACACATTACATGCACCGACTGGATTGAAGTGCATTCTTGAATTGCGTGGTTTATTTGTCAAGATCGGGCAGGTGATGTCTTCTAGGGCAGATTTTGTCCCTCGACAGTACGTGGACGTCTTTTCTGAGTTGCAAGATTCCGTACCTCCGTGGGAGAAAGAACGAGTTCAGCGTATAGTGCAACAATCTTTGATGGATTCTCAGGGATTGAAAATTGAAGATGTGTTCGAGAGTTTTGATGAGGTACTGGGTAGTGCTTCCATCGGTCAAGTCCACAAGGCGAAGCTAACAACCAAGTTTGGAGGGGACATTGTGGCGGTGAAAGTGATGCACCCAAATGCCGAGACGAGGTTTAGGAATGATTTCAAGATATTTAGAACGCTGTGCAAAGTTGCACTACCAGGATGGGATCCTATCCTCAGAGAGCTAGAAATGCAAATGATGACAGAGTTTGACTATATGAACGAAGGCCACAATCTACTAAGAGTCGGAAAGAATATGGCAAAATCTCCATATGCAAACAAAGTAAAAGTACCACACCCAATGTTGGATCTATGCTCAAAGAATCTGCTTGTAATGGAGTACCTAGCAGGCAAAAAGTTGGCAGTTGCAATCGAAGAGAAATTGGCGTCAATCCTTGGTGGTGATGTAGGAATGGCTCGTAAAGTCTTGAAGGCGAAGCAGCAGGCACTATTTGAGTCAAAACATTCTGGCCACCAAAATAAAGGGTTCTTGAAAGAATTAGACGATATTCTAGGCGAGAGCAATAGTGATATGTCAGTAATAGAGAAAGGAACAAAAGCACGTCAGCTAATGTCGATGACTCGAGATGCACGCAACAAACTATCACTGCTTCTAGATGCAACCGGACACCAAATATTCAACGATGGTCTATATAATGGCGATCCTCATGTAAGTGTCTTTTTCTTGCTGAGAACATTACTCTTGTGTTTCTGGTTAGGTGCGACTAACACTCGTTGACTGGACAGCCCGGGAACATTTTAGTTCTTGATTGTGGAAGGATGGGCTTGATTGATTATGGCCAAACCAGATCGCTGACAAAACATGATAGACTTGCGCTGGCAGCAGTGGTATGTGCACTCGGAAAAAAGAATGTGGATATACATGAGGTATCAAAGGCAATGCACGACTTTGGTTTCCATAGTAGGGACAACAATGAAGAAAATATTGCCAAATTTGCTGCACTCTACTTTGATTCAGACGCAGCAGGAAAAAGGTTAGGATATGCCACGCCGCAGAAATACCTTCAATATCTCAACTCCATTGACCCAATGGTGGAGGTTCCCGACCCTGCAGTCTTTGTCGCCAGAACGTCATTTTTATTTCGTGGATTGGGCGCTTTGTTGCAGCAACAATTAAACACAAGCCAGCACTGGAAGAAGCATGCCAAGATTGCGATTGACACAAAAGGTGAACACTTGCAACTCTACAACTTGGGCTTGACACCTATTGTCATATGATTTTTACAATATTTTATTCTTCCTGAATAGTTAATTGTTACAACATACGCTGCGTTCTTGACCATCTCGTGTATTAAGTACCTTACGTATTTACGTAATCGGTGTAACAGCTAAAAAAGCCTAAAACGTTTTCCAATAACAATAATAGATACGGAAAGCAAAAAGCAATGCTGAAAAGAAATAAGTATTGGTAGAAAAGTTTTGCTTATTGTACTTATTGCATAATATTGCATTGATGCTGTTTATCACAAGAAGTGAGGTGAACCACTACTGTTGTTAGAGCCTCGTCACTCCACCATCATACTCAAAAAATGTCTTCGTTTTTAGAAAGTGACGCCGATGAGTCATGGTCACAAGACGAGGACGACAAAAAGGTGACATCAAGGTCGCGACGACAATCTAACAAGAAGCCAAACTACAAAATGTCCTCTTCCGATGAGTCGGACAGTGGTGATGCCTCTGATGATGATGTTATTTTAGTTGATAGTGATGAAGAGGATGAAAAACCACCTGCGAAAAAGAAACCGGCGGCTGCGGCTAAAAAGAAGGAAGCGACTGCATCAGCAGCAGCAGTGGCAAAAAAGACGACACAGACAAAGGCAAAAGCAATAACAAAACCATCCACTTATGATGAGTCTGACAGCGGCGATGCTTCTTCTAATGACGATGTCATTGTAGTTGATAGCGACGAGGACGGCAAAAAGCCACTAGCCAAAACGAAACCAGTTTCAGCGTCTAAAACGAAGGCGACAACAACAGCAGCAGCCAAAAAGACGCCGACACCATCAAAATCAGCACCAAGCCCCAAAAAGAAATCATCCGCAAAGATCGCGAAAAAACACGAGGGGAAAGCACTAGCAGCAAAGAAGTCTGACAACGATGATGATCACGATGGTGGTGTAGACATTGTGATTCCGCACTCTTTCCTGAAAGGGAATAAGAATGAATGCACCATGCTAGTGCAAGTGGAGGATAATGATGACACATCACATCATTTAGATTTTCATGGACAGAGTGGTGCAATTGGTAGGTTTGAGGCTGATTCAGAAGGGGGTGAGTATTTATCAAAATGATTGATACTAATCATTTATGACTTCTTTATTTAAACTCAACACAAAATTCTCACATAACCCAAACGGTGCAACAGTTGTTCTTGATCTAAAAGGTTATCAGTATCGTGGAATTATTCGACCTGGACCTACAGCAATGATAGTAGCAATGAATCGTGATGGACAGTTAAAAGTAGAGGCGATCACAGATGAATTTGTCACACTGGACACCAATACGAAGACTGACGTCATGGCAAAACTTGATGCGGTGGTTAGTGGTGATATGGATGATGGATACAAAGTTAGAGAAGAAAATGTCAACATTACAGAGAAGAAAAAAGGAGGCGACCAAGACGAAACAACAGACAAGAAGGGGAAGAAGAGGACAAGCATGACAAAGAGCAGCTCAAATGCTCCAAAGAAGAAGCGGAAGGTATCCGTGTCAAAAAAGTAGAGTAAATACATATGTTATATAGCTGCATTATATTCACAAGTCGTAGGAACAAGAAACAATATTTTAAATGTATACATATTACATGAGAATTGAAACTATCCAAAGCAGACACCTTATGTGAGCCCATCTTGATCAGTTCAAATCATAAACGGTAGGCATCTTGAACTTCCACTCTTCCCAAAGTGTATTGGTCAAGATCATATCCACCATACTCTGAGCCACATTAGCTCGCGTGACAGAGCGATCTCCGCCAAACAATGGGTCAATTGGCTTTGAAAACATTTCATACTTGGACGCGCTCCCATCTGTCAGTTCAGTTGGGCGAACGATCACCCATTCCAAGTTGGGATTGTTAGCCTTTCCGTGGATGTATGCAACTGCCATTTCGTTGTCTCGATGAGGTGGGAGAAAGTACCTCAAAAGAAAAAGCACGAAACGCTCACCAAACGTGCGCTTATCATCTTCACCATTTGGGTTTGGAACGCCCACGGTACCCATGAGAATGAACTTGCATTTCGTTGGCTCTTTTTCTTTGCTCTGATTTGCTTCAATGGCATTGCACAGACGCTTTGTAGCGTCCGTCACAAGTCTGCGAGGATGGCCAAAAATACCTTGAAAGTTGATATTGTGGCCAAGGCAGCTCACCGTTGCATCACACTGACTGGTCAACTCCATTAAGTCCTCATCGCTCAAGTCCAGCAAAGAAGCCTCTTGGATCTCTAGAGAATCTGCAAACTCCTTGCTTACATTAGGAACAATCTCATCAAGAGAATCAAGTAGACGTTGCTTGGATCGGACGACAGCTTTGACATGTTGCTTCCGCTGAAGAAGTTGAAGAACGACGTGCTTTCCAGTGGCACCAGTGGCGCCGACAACGAGAGTAGTTGTAATAGCAGTCATGGTTGTTGTTTTGAGATTATTTTGCCTTCAATTCACAGCACTGCATGCAGTTTCTTTCATCCGATGCGAACTGTAGAACAACCGACAACCGCGCGCCCGGATAAGGCGGGCATGTTGTCCTGTCCGGCGTGTACAACTATGCCTCGCTCTCTCGTGTACAAGACTTTTCCATGCATGACTTCCTTCTAATTACTTCATATGACTTATCTACCTTCATCAACTTTACCACCGCTGCGAACCACACATAAGTACTCGCCGATGTTGTCTGAAACTCACTACTAGCCGAGAGATGGCAGAACTGATTACAAGAATAATGGGGAGCATGGCGGCGTCGGTGTCGGCGTCAGCTTCGGCTTCGGCGGAAGAGGAGGACGATTGCTGTCCCATCTGTTCATTGGAGTTGGAGCCCTACGACATGGATCATCCGACACAGTGCCCGTCAAAACACTGCCATTTCAACTTTTGCCTCAAATGCATAGAGCAATTCATCCAATCGACGAAAGATGACCAAGTGGCATCAGATGGCAACGTGTTTCATGTATTCCTACACTGTCCTAATTGTCGAAGCAATCTTGGCCCCTCGATCAGGGACACGGTTTTGTTACGGAAGGTGGACAAATATCTAAAAATTGACGATGATGTTCGCCTATCCGCGTCGGAACTGAGAGTGAAGCATTCACTAGAAAACGATACCGATATATCATTGGCAGTGGAAGAAGCGAGAAGTAGAGAAACTGAGTTCTTCCGAGACCATGCAGACGACACTTCATCTTATGTGACACAAGATTCGATCTGGTCGTTGGGGAGTATGGAAGGATATGAAGCTGACTTATTTGGTGTGCCCAAGAGTTTCATTTCACGTCATCATAGCTTGAGTGAGGGTGCAAAGGATAAGGATGGGACATTGGTCAATATGCGTCCCGATACAACGCTGATGTGTGGGCTCGAGTTTTTCATGACAGACCAGGAACAAAGATTCGTTACGTCGTATTTGGTATCAGGGGATACATCCAAGCTTGCAGCAGCAACAGAAATGCTGCATTATGTATCAGCACTTTCCAGACAAGGCATTACACCCAATTTCAAGCGCAGTAGCACCAACAGCATGATGGGTTCAATAAAGGAAGTCATTCGCGAGGGGAATGAGGCGCGTAGGATTGAAAACGAAGGGGGAGGTGGGACACGCAAATCTGCAGGCGTTTTATCTGAAATGTTTGTTCCATTAGCAAAAGAAAAGCGACGAACCAGAGAGCAGATGAATGCGGCGTTGAAGCAACAATTTGAATACATGAGCAAATTCCCACTACCGCTGCGTATGCCAAAATACGCCGAGCTAACTGCACACAAAGGAGGCTTCAGCCTCACGTTTCGTGATGACACTTGGGATGGCACAGTTCTTGACGCTTTTTGCAAGATTTCTGTCACCAGAAGCTTGTTAGGACATGTCTCCGTGACAAAACAACATGGCCAGAGCAGAGGAATACGAAATATTGTCAATGTGGGATCGTCGAAGCCAAATGGAATGGGGCAAATTGATACCAGTAGACCACGAGTGATCGTTGCATCGATTAGCGCCGAGGGCGGTCAACAAGGAATCATGGTTGGCGATGTAGTATCACATGTCAATGGATCTGAATTTTACGGCTCAGCTTGTGATCTTGTAAGGAAAATCAATTCAAGATCGGAAGGGGAGCTCTTGACATTTGCATTTAATGCGGATGCAGCAGTGGCAGAAGCGCTCCGAAGAAGATGGCTGTTGTCTAATCCAAAGAAGAAATAAGTCGGCGTGTTGCTGCCGAGTAGCGTCCTCTTATAAAATGTACAGACCTTATCGCAATGTCTTGTCCTATTATGTATTACTTCTTATCCGAAAACAATGAAAATTCCTCCCCTATTACGTCTAAGTACTCATGTACGAAGATGCATCAATTTCATCAGGGAGCTCTGGAATATTCACCTCAAAACGGCTTTGAACCTTGTCAAGGATCTCTTGATCGGGCTCACTCGAGATGAAAGAAATGGCAATACCCTTTGTACCGAAACGTCCTGCACGACCAACACGGTGAAGGAATTGATCGGAGTCATCAGGGAAATCGTAGTTGATAACAACATTAACACGTTCAATATCGATACCACGGCCGAACAAATCAGTGGACACAAGGATACGAGCATTGAATTCCTTGAACGACTTGTACTTGGCAATACGCTCCTCCTGCTTCTGACCGGCATGGATGCAGATAGAAGGGAAGTTGCACTCTGTCAAGAGACGGTTGAGTTCATTGGCTCTAGCTACCTTGGACACAAAAATAACCACTTGGTTGAATTCAAGAGCATCAAGAAGATCATTCAACTTCCTGTTCTTCTCTGCCTCAGCAAGCTTCACGTAGTACAATTGCAATCCATGAAGAGTCAACTTGGTGTCATCATCAACGTAGATTTCCATGGGATCCTGGCAAAACTTCTTGCACACAGGACGAATTTCCTTGCTCAAAGTTGCACTGAACATCATAACCTGCTTTTCATGAGGAGTCATGCGGAAAATCTCCTGGACATCACGACGCATATCCAAAGACTCCAATATACGATCACACTCATCCAACACAAAGTGCTTGATGTGGTCCAACTTTAGAGTCTTCTCCCTAGCCAATCCCAAAACGCGTCCAGGAGTACCGACAACAACATGAGGGCAATCGTTCTTCAACACATCCCTGTTTGTCTTGATACTTACACCTCCGTAGAAAACAGCAGTCTTAACTTCTGGCAAGTACTTAGAGAACCTCTCATACTCGTGAGCAATCTGGAAAGCCAACTCACGTGTGTGACAAAGCACCAAGACGCTAACCTGGTTCTCCCCCGCAGGGAAAGCATTAGGGTCCAATTGATGAAGCGTAGCCAACACAAAGACGGCAGTTTTACCCATACCAGATTTAGCCTGGCAAACAATATCCATACCGAGAACAGCTTGGGGAATACATTCATGTTGAACTTCGGAAGGGTGCTCAAAACCGCAGTCAACAACAGCTCGGAGGCATTCAGGCTTTAGGATGAAATCCTTGAAACCGGATGCGTGAATTCCTACATAGTGACCCCTGGAGAAGGTATATTAGAGAGTGAATAATCGATGGTGATCGTTGCAGAGTGATTTTGGGACGGTGGTGTTTGTTTTGTTTGCAAAAATAATGTTCAGTCAGAGAGAGTTTATTGAAAGGATGGGAGCCCATCAAAAGATAAAAACAGTATCAAGCGACAAGTTGCCATTTCTTGGGTGAAACAGTATTGCCGAGTAAGGACCTAGATGCATGTAACAGTGCCTGGTTCGTTGTGAAAGCCAGAAGTATCCCCCCCCCCACAAAGATCACAAATGTGGGCATAAGCCACATCTTCTTCTCATTGTGTAGCAACAGTCATTTTTCAAAATGAGAGTTAGCTCCGACGCCAATTCTAAAAATAACATCAGAATTTTCACGCCGAACGCTCCACAGAGGTACACAACAATCATGCTGGGCCCTCCCATCGTGTTGAAATTAAGCAGATACATCTATTTGCAACAGCCGTCCACATCGACAGGTGACAAGGGCAGTACCCCCCCGCCGCTGTCCAAAATGGCTGTAGAAACCAAGCGTAGACTGCTCTGATGTTCGGTTGCCTTTACCAAATATGTTATTGATCTTGGGGAGGGTGTGGGACTACTACGCAACGCAAGTGGGCTTCTCAGTTTATTTTTTCAGGCTTTCTAAGGGGGCACCCAAGCACACCACCCTAGCTTTTGGCATCACAACTAGACCTAACGGTCGGCTTCCAAGGATGAACGAGGCCCCCCATGCTCAATGCAGAGGAGGAGCCCCAAGATCTTCATCCACACACATCATTGGCATTTTTTACTAATTCCTCCGTTCAATGTTGGCTGAGGGCTGCTCTGTCAGGTAACTCACTTCTTCACTTCTTTGCCTTCCGCATCAGCGGTCTCTTCGGCGGCGACATTTTGTTCCTCTTCTTCTTCGTCGTAGTCAACGAGATCTTCTTCGTTATCAGCCATGGTTGCAGAATTTGACAGGGTGTATAATAATAATATTATGTTGTAGTGTAAGATATCCTAAGATTTTTTTATGGTGGGAGTTGGACACCGCACGCACACCGCTAATTATTAGGCGACGAAGAAGCAATTGGGACTCCATACCAATCACTTGGCTTGCTTGCTTGAGTTTGAGTGAAAGTGAAAATAGGTACTATTTTGTTATCCGTGCATTATGGTGAGTTATGCATAGCTGAATCAAATCAAATACTCCTGTATTCGTAGCTGAATCAGACTTCTGTTGGATCCCAATCTGGTCCAGTCACATCTTCATCAGCCCAACCATCGCGCCTTCCCAATCGACCAGCTTTGTATCCTATATCTAGACCATCCAGTATTGTCATATCTTCCTGACTCAAAACAAACTTGGTATCAGTTGGATTCACTCCACCATAGCTATTTTCTGCAATAGCAACTCGCTCTACTTTTGATTTTGAACCTGATCTCGGTACGCACACGTAGCCCTTTTGCAAGGACCATCTAACTAACAGCTGAGCTTTTGTTACACCTTTGGCCTTGGCAAGGTCGGACAATACTGCCCAACCCTCGGCAGGACCGTCAACACCACTCAACTTGGACCATGCGGAACAACCTACTGCTACACCATTCGTATTGCACCAGTTGACAACGTCACCATGCTGATTGAATGGGCTCAGTTCAAGTTGATTCATTGCCGGATAATCCCCTATATTGTCGCCTACAAGATCTGCGATTTCTTGGAGATGTTTTACACCATAATTACAAACTGAAACGGCCTTGACAAATCCACCATCGCGAAGTTGTAGTAAAGCCTGATAGGTGGTCAGCCTTCGCTCTTTGTCTGTCAGTGGCGAGTGAATTGACACCATGTCCAAGTATCCAACTCCCAGCTCGGCAATTGCCTTTTTAACACTACGGCCCACAAAAACCGCATCATTTGATTGCTCAGCGTTTGATAGCTTGTGTGATATAAATAGACTTTCTCTTCTTTGTCTTCCTCCAGCAGACCCATCTATATTTGGAGAAATAGGTCTCGAGCCAAATCCAAGTGTTTCTACCGCATGTTTCTCCCCCGCGAGTGAAGTAGCGTCTAGCAGCTCGAGCAGTTCATCCTTTTCTTCTTTGTACACCTTGGCTAATCCTTTCAAACCATTGCCAAGGTACATTTTGAGAGGTACAGCAATTTCTGCATTCGAACCATACAGTGACGCAACGTCAAAGTGCCTGATACCAGCTCGTAATGCTATCGCTGTGCATCTTGAGACCCATTCCGGAGCAGTTTTGTACAACGAATAGCCTATACGAGGAATTTGTATTCTCGTGTCGCCTTTCCTCCCACCTCTAATTGGCAGCAGTGGAGGTGGATCTAACATTGGAATGATTGTCGATCGAACTTTGCCTGATCTGACAGCAGAGCTGCTACTACCACTTCGGGCTGCGTTAAAAGCAGAGACATCCACTGTCTCGGCTTCCATTTGTGCTGAAACAATAGAAGGTGCCCCCCAAAGACCAGCGGCTGAGATTACTGCATCACGGCGAGTAGGAAGCTGCAGGGCATATGTTAGGGTTAGGGCATAAATACTGAGCAGAGGTCGCATCATCATGATGAGAGAGGCAGGTAAGATAGTAGAAAGGATTGAGACTCAGACGATTTGACAGAACGAAAACGATGTGGAGCTATGAGCAAAAAAAATGGAAAGAGAGATTAATTAATTATCGCATGATGGAGTGCAAAAAAATGGCGCCACGCCATTATATTTACGAACATACTATAAAAAGAAAATGTATGGGATCTACTGCAGCAGATCCCCAGCACCATCCCCCATTTTTGTCTGTAGTGTACTAAATAATACATCGTCCGCGAATACCTCTAACGCAACAGCGACAGCATCGGAACGATGATCAGAATCAAAGCTGCAATACCTCGGGAGCTGCGGATATCGTTCATCTTCTTGAACTCTTCATCCTGCTGCTCAACGTCGCGATTGCTTCAACGCGCAGTGTGTGCTCCCGTCGCCAATCATCAAGCGAGATGTTTCGGTAGCAAGCCACCATTCCAAGGACAGAGCATCCAAGTCTTTGAACAAACCATATCATCTTCTATAGCCAATCATACATCATCCTATGAGCTTGAGAAGAAAGAAAAGGGATCCCGTAAAGTCAGAGGACATGTTGTGTATCAACCTATGGATGACATACAAGGATGGCAAGTAGTAAAACCTGTCAAGGATTCAAATAGCAACACAGCATCATACTTTTCTATGCCAATATCACTTCACGCCAAAAACTTCACAAATGTGCGAAGCATTCCATTCATACATCACTTTCTTCCAGCCAACTACCCTCATTCAGTGGATGGATCATATGCAACATACGCAAGTTACTGCTTCTTGGGTTCGGTTGCTGGTTCATCCGCCATGGTGCTCAGCACTCAAGCATTATTGGTAGCTGTTGGGGTAGGAACACAAAGTGCAGCTCCAATGGCAGCAGCGCTCAACTGGGTCATGAAGGATGGCGTGGGACAGTTGGGTGGAGTGTTGTTTGCATCCCAACTTGGTAAAGGGGGTATGGACGTCGACCATTGGAAAAAAAAAGTAGGAAAATGGCTCGGACCATTTGGCAAGAAAGGTGCAAAGAAGCGTGGAAACTTTCAGAGGGGCACAGCAGACACAAACCCGAAACGATGGCGAATGGTTGCTGCATTAGCATTGGATTTGAGTACTCTACTCGAAATTTGCACGCCTTTTTTGGGAGCAGAGTATTTCTTGCTTTGCGCAAGCGTTGCAAATATCGGGAAAAACATCGGCTTCTTGGCGGCTAGTGCAAGTAGAGCAGCCATACATCAAAGCTTAACAAAGACAGAAGGCAAAACTAGCAATCTAGGAGATGTCACTGCGAAAGCAGGGTCGCAAGCTATTCTTGCATCTTTGCTTGGAACGGGATTTGGCATAATCTTCTCTCAAACATTTTGCTCAAACTATGGAACTGCAGGGATATTAGCTGGATTTGTTGTGCTTTCCGCAGCCCATCAAGTATGTACCTACAAAGCGATCCAGGCAGTTCCCCTGAAAACATTAGATAGACATCGACTGCACATTGTTTTAGACTCTTACATGCAAGCAAATCTGGATCAAGTCATCGGGGGAAGCGGTGTGGACAGACAAGACAGCTGGAAAGCTCCTCTGACGCCCACAGAAGTTGCAAGGAGAGAATCATTTCTACCATTGATGCCACCAGATCAATCAGTTCAGTGGCTTTCTGTTGGAGCTTCGTTAGTGGAAATTTGTCCTTCTGGTATAGATGAGCTGGAAAGTTTAATGATTGAAAGAGATGCAGCGGAGGCAAGCGATACTACAGATCAGTATGAGAAGTATATCCTCAAAGTTCTTACCTCTTCTACAGCTGATGATGGAGCCGTTCAACTCACATTTTTTGAAGGCGCCAGTGATGATGATCTACTAAAAGGAATGTTCCATGCGTATGCAGCACATGTATTTATGAGAAATGATTTATTCAAAGACGATCCCTCTGGAATTGCGAAGCACTCCTATGCTGTTACCAAGTCCCACATGCCTCAATTCATGGATCACCTTGAAAAGAATGGTTGGCAAATGGAAACTGGTTTTGTCAATGTAGAGTGTGGATCATCTTGCAGACTACAGATTCAAGTATTATAGCACATGTACTATTTTAATAAGTACACTTGTATACAATATTGTACATGTCGTAGTTCGTAGGCGGTCCCTCGCTGCAGTAAAAATCAGTAGTGCATGCCGAAACAAGGGAAAAAGAAAGCCTTCTTGCCACATACAACGGAGGTAACGAAAATAAAGAGCCCATTGGCGGATTCGAACCACCGACCTCATCATTACTAATGATGTGCTCTAA